>VWYO01004265.1:27665-41495 GCA_013400275.1 Rhadina sibilatrix
CCCCCGCGCCGCCTCCGCCGCCGTCCCGCCGCTGCCTCACCGCTGCCGAGCCCCCGCAGCCGCCCCGCCATGCCGTCCCGCCCGGGCAGCAGCACCGCCCCGGCACGTGTGCTGCCGGCCGGCCGGACACACCGCGCTGCGCCCCTGCTGGCATCCCCTGCTGGCATCCCCTGCTGGCATCCCCTGCTGGCATCCCCTGCTGGCATCTCCTGCTTTCATGCCCTGCTGTCCCCCCGGTGTCATCGCATGTCATTCATTCCCCTGATGTGATCCCATGCTGTCCTTGAGTGTCATCCCGTGTTGCTCTTCTGGTGTCATCGCGTGCTGTCCCCTTAATGTCACCTTGCGCTGTCCCGTCCCGAGTCGTCTTCTGATGCAGTTTCACCGTGAGGCCTTCAGAGGGCCCTCAACAGGCTGGAAAGATGGACAGGAAAGAT
This sequence comes from Rhadina sibilatrix, assembly GCA_013400275.1. Lineage (NCBI taxonomy): Eukaryota > Metazoa > Chordata > Aves > Passeriformes > Phylloscopidae > Rhadina > Rhadina sibilatrix. Next base: position 28,103 of record VWYO01004265.1, read on the forward strand.
CAGTTTGAAATTCTACAAGGGCAAATGCATGGTCCTACATCTGGGGAAGAACAACTCTGGGTACCAGCACAGGCTGGGGCCCGACCTGCTGGAAAGCAGCTCTGTGGAGAAGGACCTGGGGGTCCTGGTGGACACCAAACTGTAATGAGCCAGCAGTGCCCTTGTGAGCAGGAGGGCCGATGGAACCCTGGGGTACCTTTGGAAGAGCACTGCCAGAAGGTCAAGGGAGGTGATCCTGTCCTACCACTCAGCTCTAGTGAGCTCTCACCTGGGGGCTGCTCAGTTCTGGTCTCGGGAGCACAGCAGACACATGGAGCTCCTGGAGTGGGTCCAGCAGAGAGCTGCAAAGGTGATGAAGGTACTGGAGCATCTCTATTATGAGGAAAGGCTGAGAGAATCGATCCTGTTCAAACGCAAGAAGGCATAACTGAGAGGGGACCCCATCACTGTCTGTCAGTGTCTGCAGGGAGGGGTCAGAGCAGGGACCAGGCTCTGCTTGGTGCAAAGGATGGACCAGGCTCTGCTGCCAGGCAGCAGGACATGACACAACAGGCAGAAACTGATGCACAGGGAATTCCTCATAAGAAAAAATTCATTTACTCTGTGTGTGATTGTGCAGTGGAAGAGATTTCCCTCTGTCTCCCTCACTGAAGATATTCAAGGAACCTCTGGATGCAGTCCTCTGCTGTGTGCTCTGGGATCCTGCTGCTTGAGCAGGGATTTTGGATCAGATGACCAAATGTAGTGCCTTCCAACCTTACCCAGTATGTGATTCTGTGAATTGTGTTATGTTAAATACATCTGGGTGAATGAGGAGAAAGTGACAGATGTGCTGAGAGGGATAAGTGATGACCCCTTTAGTCCCTTGTTTTGCTTTTGTTTTGTCAGTGAAGAGGTGTAGCATGACCTCCTCCAAGGATGGGAGAAGTGGGAAGCTGTATTTCCTTCCCCATTACCTGCCATCAGCCAAGCCCCAGGCAGCCACATGCTCAGTTCCCTACCAGTGGGACTGGGGAGAGGAAGGGAAGGGTAAAAGCTGGAAAACCCTTGGGCCAAGATGAAGAGAGTTTGATAGAAAAAGCAAAAGCCACAAATGCAAGCAAAGCAAAAGGAACTAATTCACCATGTCCCATGGTCAGGCAGGAGTCCAGCCGTCTCCAGGGGAGCAGGGCCTGTCACGTGTAACGGTGAAGGGAAGACAAAGGCCATAGCTCCAAATGTTCTGTCTTTACTCAGTACTTCACTCTGAGCATGATGTCACATGGTCTGGAATATCCCTTTGGTCAGCTGGGGTCACCTATCCCAGCTGCGTCTACTCCCAGCCTCCCACGCACCCAGAAGAGGCCTTGGCTCTGCATAAACTCCACTCAGCAACAACAAAAACATCTCTATTACCATCACTGTGTTCAGCACAAATCCAAAACACAGTCCCATGGCAGCTACAGTGGAAGAAAATTAACTCTGCCCCAACCAAAACCAGCACATCCTTGTAATACTTAAGAATCAAGGGTCAAGGTGACATTTCCTGGAATGAAAATTGGCACACAGTTTAACTAGACACAGTTGCCAGTGAGAGGTATTTCACAGTGCTTCTGATGACCCTGCCTGCTCCTAAGGCAGAAGGCTGACCACAGGTATCCTGGGGGGTAGCCCCAGTTTTGCAGGAAAACTGCCCAAAGTTGGTGCAAAGGGTCAGAGATTTATGGCCTTGAGTAACCAGGGCAGTGCTTACACACCTTAGGACTCCCCCAACCCTCAACCTTTCTTGATCAAACTCTACCTTTGCTAAACAAATCCCTGAATTTCAATGATAAATATAGCTTAAATCAACATAAAGAGCCATAAAGAAACATAAAAGTTGTGACCTGGTATGTCAGCATTTGTGTTACCTGGTTCATTTGCTCAGTGTACCAAAATTGGTTAAATATCTTCACGTAGCTTTCCCCACGGAGGACAGCAGGATGCTGCCCTACAGAGTGTCTTGAATGCTTGGATCTTCCTTTTTTCCCCTATACATTATATGGTAGAAGTATTGTATATCATGAAGAAATAGAGAATTTGGGAATTTTATTCACGAACTTTTATTAAACTGAAATGCGAACACCATTGCAAAGAGATTTTACAATGACAAAAGATCAAAAAATTCATCAGAAAGCTACAAACTTTGTAACAATATTGATCTTACAAGTGAAAACACTAACAGATTTCAGTAAAGCCAGCATTTTCAATATTAAGAACTTAAAAAATGTATTTGAAAGCATTTTCCTTTAGATACACTTAGAAACAATGAAGAATTCCTGAGCAACTACTTTTATACCAGTATTCTCCAAACAATGTACATACTACATATGAAATCTAATTCTTATGATTTCTTTTATTTTAGAAATTTACAAAAAAATTTGGATCTGGTTCACAGAATAATTGTGCTTGAAGTCATTCTGTTGCTACAGTAATGACACTATGATAACCTCTCATGTTCCACATTGCATACAAATTCTGAAACTGTAGTGGAAAAAAATGCCTAGCTTGTATTGCAAATGTACCAATGAAATGGTTTATGCAAATAGAAATAAGTTTGCTTTAAATATTGGGTCATCTCTTTCTCTGCTGAAATACACTACTATTTATTCTGGATACTATTCAGAAGGTGCAATTTTTGTTTCTTTGAGAGACTGGACACAATTAAAGGCAAGGGAGTTCCAGGGACTTCTACCCTCACTTAACAGCACATCAGAATTTTGAACAAATACAATTAATTAATGACTGCTAACATGTTTTTTTCTGGGCTGTACTTATTCATAACAGTGCCCTCAGTATTGCTGTATCTTATACAATCATTAAAACATACACAAAACATAACAAAAAGATTGCAGAAGCCAAGATAGTGCTGAGTATCTCTGAGCAATATAGCACATATATAAGAACTGATGGTTGTATTATATCAGATGAACCGTTTTTGTAATCAGAATAAAAAAGTTACTTTCCAAAATGAAAAATAAACAACACTAAAGCAGTCCAGGAGCTCTTTCTGAGTACAGCTCTCCCTTTCAGAATGAAAAGCAAAAGGATGAGAATTAAGAGTAGTCTACAGCATTATGAATATTAAAAAATATGATACAACATCATTATAGTTCTGCCTGAAGAAAAATCTGCCTTTTTCTAGACATGTATAGTTTCCCTACTGAAGGGATATTTTCTACAAGTGACTTGTACAATGATTTCTAGCATAGCCTAAAAATTCTGCTCAGTGCTACAAGTCTCTAAAACTAACCATTGCAGAAACTGAATTGAAATTTTTCAATATTTATTGAAGTTAAAATGAGGTGAAGGTACTCAGAAGGTACTCAGAAGCTCACAAAAATAGATCCAAAAGCAGCATTGTTAAAAAAAAAATTAAATAATGTCAAGATCCAAGACAAGCAGCATCACCAAGTAGAAAAGAACAATAAACCTTCCAAAAAGAGGAATATATAAAAAAATGACTTTTTTATATCAAACTGCTCTATGCACCAACATCTTGCGTATAAGATCAGCTTTTAGCATATCAGCACTCTAAGAGGCCACACAACTAATTCAGGTATTTTTCTTAACTACATCCAACAAATATAATAGTGCCTCTTAAAAATGTAACATACTGAAGAGATGTATTTCAAACCAAACTTGGTAATTTTCAGTATTACCAAGATAGAGACTTTCCAACTAAGGAAAGTATTAACGGATACATTGTCACAGCTACAAACTGGAACAATGTCCAGAAATGCCAAGAGATTGCTTAGTAATATCCCCAAAGTATTTTTTCTCTTGGAGCTTCTAGGTCATTGCATTATATATACTAAATGAAAACAAAACAATGTTTAGGAATGGTAGACATATGTGTGGGACAACGTAAATGGATAAAAAATCTCACCTTTCTATCTGTATGAAAAATGGAAGGTTGTTTATAAAAGCAGTGTGGTACATTTTATTCTTCTCATTTTTTCCCTTAGGAATGTAGAAAATGAAATGTCAGATCAGATGCTGAGCCTGACTCTTCAAGTTTTGTTCTTGCCTGGGACCAGCATCAGATATGGGGAAGAAAAATCCCGTAACTGGTAGAAAATGAATGACCATTTCTCACGTATAGGACTTTTTCTGCTCTCATGCAACAGCTGATCGGTAGTAGCTGATTTCAGCATTTTACCAACTCTTTAGCATTTCATAAGGTTTTACTGCTTTTGTGGACTATATCAGGTAGCTGTGCACATTCCCACTTTTGATATAAAATTATTTTCTTCTCTTCCTTTTTTTCCCCTCACTAACTCATTTATTACTCCTCTTAGTTCTTCTGGTGCTCATTTTTGAACTGTGTATTCTCACATTTGATTCTTTCCCTTCCATTTTCTCTTATCTCCCTCCTCTTCTCAGCTGTAGTCAAATTAATTTTTCCCTCATTATCTAGCATGTACCATCCCATAGTGACTGTACTCCTTTTCTGTTCTGTCACATACAGCAGCTTTGTCCCTCTTCCTGACAGTGGTGGACTTGGCAGGACTGGGTTAACATTTGGACTCTATGACCTTATAGGTATTTTCCAACCTAAACGGTCCTATGCTTCTATAAAATTTAAGGTCTTTATATCCCCATGTATTATGTATTTAGGCATCCATTTAACTTCCTGCTTGACACACACCAGAAAAATGAAGAAAATCCCTGATTTATTTCAAAATGATTTTCAAGGCTGGTTATTCAAATGGTTATAGTTCAGTCCATGTTTCCATACCCACAGGAACTGGAGTCTGATTTTAGTGTGATGGTTTGAGATAGTTGAGAGCAGGGCTTTCCATTTTTACTCATTTAGAGACAGAATTGAAAGGTTCCTTCCTAGGAATTCAGTTGAAAACAGGTAATTCTAAACAGCAAGTATTGATAAACACTAAGTTCCATAGCTGAGATCCACAATGAGAGCAGCTCTGGAAAATTGGCTCAATCAGTCCCAGTGACCTGGGAATACAAACAGTGGTAAAAAAATTTTCAGGAATGGGACTGATACTTTACTGCCAATCTGGGCACCAAGGATACTCTTACAAAATAGAATTTTCTTTAGCATTTTTTCCCATATTAAAACCATTTAATTTTGCTATACATCTCAAATACTTCATCCTCTGCATCCTCTACTACCACTGCAACAGAAGTGATGATTCCATAACAAGCTGTTTCTTAACAAAAATAATTTGAATTTACAAATAAGATTTTGAAATTTTTGATAGTATGTCATAAATTTACAAAAAAAGCACAACGCTTTTTCATGCTTGCCTTTTAAAGGGAGAAAAAATAAAATCTGAGGTAGCAATTATTTGAGAATGTGATGCCTGATCTCACAACACTTCTTTCATTTATCTTTATGGCTTTGTAGAAGATGTCTGATGTCTATCAACTGGTTTACATGACTTCAGTTTCCTTGCACAACACCTTCAGATCATTTACAGTTACCATGAAATTACAAAATACACTTACAGGCTTCATGATGTAAACCCCACATATACAATGCTTCAGAGAGCACAAAAAAAATCTGCTTATTCATTTTGAACACCTGCTGCTACTACACTTTGGATACTTGAATGACATTTAAAGCAGCTGTCAATTTTTTTAGCCATTTAAACATAGACACACAGACAGATATACTACAGAATTCACTGGTTTGACATAAATCATCATTACATATTTGTTTTACAGTTTGTTCCATAAACACATATACCCTCTTACTAATATTATATCAGGTTAATTCACTGCATTTTTATTAAATGAACTTTGTAGTTACATAATATCATCAAGATCAAACTTAAAGCCCTCATCATATGTTATATTGAGCTTTGTGAGCGTGTGCCAATTAATTAGCTTGCATTTCTTCTAAAGTCTGAAATATTACACAGAAATACTAACATTGTACATCAAATAGGTCTCTGCTAAAAAAAAAAATCTAGTAAAAACATTATGGTAATGAACCATATTTGCCAACACTGAAGAAAAAATGTTAATAAAATTAGTCTGAGTTAGAAGGAAAGGTAATTAAATAAAAAATATATATTCAATTTCAGGGATTTTGTAGAACTAATTACATAGAAGAATTTTTATGCTACCTTTTAGGGCTTTTATACTATTACAAAGTAGTTCACACTATAAATGACACATGGATAACTTTGAAAACATCATTCAAATTCTTGAAATAGTTATTCCAAGTGAGAAGTTTGACTAATGGTGCAAGAGCTAGAGGGCTGATCCCTGTTCTTGGAGTAAACTCTGTTCATCCCTCTGGATATCAAAGGAGGTGTCAAGAGCCTGTTTTTCCCCACTGGCGTGTCATAATTTTACATTGATTGACTCTTTAGAACTGCTGCAAAAACTCACGTACTTCCTAATGAAAAACTTAAACACCTGCAAGCAAAAATATTGTTGCAAACAGAAAAAAAAAATTTGAACATTCAAAGGACCAAACACTTAGCTGAAGGTTATTTTGATTTTACAGAACACTAGTTTTTTTCTTTTTTGTTTGTTTGTTTTTAATGTACTTTCAGATGTTTAAGGTCACTTTCAGAAGCTCTGCCACTGCGAACAACAAGGTGTTTTGGAAAATAAAAACAAATCCAAGGGAAAATTTATCTTATCTGCACATTTACTCAGCTTCAAGGATTAAATATATTTATGACATTGCATTCAAGTTACATGTAGCTAGCAAATCCCCTAAAACTTCAAAGCAGCATGCAAATGCCCCTTTTCCACTGTAACTTTCTCTTTTCACAGAGAGCCATGATGATTTGGCATATTTAGACTTCTCAAAGTAATTTAGTCTACAGCTATTTTGTAGTTTCAGTATTCATTTATGACAAAGCAGAGAAACTCCTAGACTTTCTTTCTGTGTGGATTATTGGAGGCACACATGCCTACAGTTAGGCAGAATTAATCATACACTTAAAATCTGCAAAGTGTTGTGCCTGTTTGCTTCAGGTGAAAAGTAACTTCAGATAAAAAGATACAGTGGTAACAGCCTCTTGCTGTTGTACATATGGGTAGTCACCTGTGTTCTAACCTAAGAAATCTACTCTGTAAAGAACACCCTTAGGCTCTAGGCTTGATGAGATACTACAGGTTCTGTGCATCACTAGGTACATCCCAAAATATCTTTATGTGCATATCTTTATGCACATCATTAGGTGTAGGAAACAACACAGATAGAGGTATCTGTATAAAGAAAGAAGAATGTGTCTGATCGTATCTGACTGTCAGATTCAGTCAGAAAACTGAAGGGTAAATAAAACACTGTCAGACAGAGTGTGTTATCAGCTTACACCCTTTCACAGACACAGGTTTCCTCATGACTCCAGAGTTTCTTTGCAGTACTTTTAGCATCTCTAGAAATTTGTAAGGTATACTGCAGAATATCTATGGTAAAATTGCTCTGTTAACTGTAACTGAACAGTTTTATGTTGGGCTGATACCTGGAGTAGCCCCTTCATGTCTTCATGTGTTAAATGAGTGGCTGAATTAGGAATGTAGGATACCTTCCCATACCTTCAACGGAGAATCCAGACTGCTCTGATCAGCCCCTGAAAGTGAGTAGTTGTCTGTATAGAGGACAGGTTCTAAATCTTATGCCACCCTGATATTACAGTCTACACTACTATGTATGTTTATAGATACACAGATAATTTTTTAAGTTCTGATGTCCTGGCTGTCCAAAGGCTAGGCAGTTCTACTAATCTGTGCTTCAGCAGTTCCATGGCTTTGAAGGTAAAGGGTGAGGATCTGATTCACCAAATTTGATGTGGCCTTCTGGGACCTTTGAAATCTGAAATTCTCTTTTGTCTAGCTCTGCAGCAGGTACCTGATACCACAGGAAGGCTTGCTCAGTGCATAAAATCATAAAAATATGGAGAAAAATTAAGCTGTTCAGGAAGGAGGCTAACAAAAGAGAGCCCATCTATCAAATACACTCTCCTTCACAGGTGCAGGATCATTCCCTCACCTTAAGTTTCCAGTTTCCTCTGTAGCTAGAGATGGTGGCTAAATACTTGGCCCACTTATAATCGGTCATCACACAATCATACTTTTCTGGAGTAAGTTAAACTTTTGTTTCAAGAAGGAAGGACCACAGCAACTTTGCAGCCACTGCAGTATCATTTTGATTCTGTCTTCAGTTACATGGGATGTAATGGATCCTTACTGATCCACTGCTGATCTGGGGACACATGACCAGCCGAAGTGCACAGACTTGTCTTCTCATTCCCACTGCTTTTTCAGTGGGGGTCTGAATCAGAACTTGAAGGCTTGGTTCCAGAACTGATGTTCATAAACTCATTATGAAAAATCTGACTTCAAACTTTCCTTCCAGGCTCAGAGAAAAGTGCAGGATACAGGAGAATCCCATTTCATTTACAATTGGCATCAGACTACAAATTCAAAGGGACAGAACCTCGGCTCTCAAAACCTAAATTCTATTTTAATTATATAATTACAGGTAATAAAAACCTGTGAAACAAATAATTTACAATTCAAATAGTAATATATCTGTCATATATTAGAAATATAGTTTAAAAATGTCTCCATATTCTTAATTAGTATAAAGTTTAATTTTATGCTTTGTATAGAAATTATAGCTTTACTTGTTACTGCCTCAGCAGAAGGAAAGAGAAAAGTTCCTAGGTAGCTAAATAGCATTGGGAAATTAAAAAATATTTTATTTTGCTCTTTTTTTTGGTAATAGAAAAATAGCCTTTAAAAATAGATTGTTAAACATATGGGCTTATATTAAAGTAAAATTGTATATTATATACAGTAAGGCAGTAGATCATATATTTTCCAGCTTTCTTTTTCATTTTGGTTTGTCTGGACTAGGATATGAATGGGATTCCATTTTCTGTCACATTGAACCAAGGCAAAAATATATTTAGAAGAATTTGTTATTTTACTTCAGTTTGTAGAATATATTCTCATTTATACATGATTTGTCATGTACAGAGCTCCTTTTTCTCAAGAATTGAGAAAAAAGATAAAGAAAACTTAATTAACTGTCAGAATGCATTCAGAATAAAACACATTGTAGGTAAGAATACTGTTGTGCAATGATTTATCTAATGTAGGAACTACTCAGATTGCTATGTTTTTCTGGCTGACCCACAACAATTTTCATCTTTTTGCATCTGTGGTACTTCCTCAGGCTTCATCAACCAACAGAAGTTTTGCAGAACTGAATTATTATTTTCCAGTGCATTTTTCATGACAGACAAGATGCATTTCCTCATTTCACTGTGTCAGAAATGTGTGCTAATGATCCAGGATTTTTGCCCACAACTATTACCTCAACACAAAGATTATTTTATTACCTGTACAATGCACATAGGAGGCTACACTTTTGAAGGCTAGGATTTTTTAAAGAATTGTTTGCCATGTGATTTTGTTTTCCTGTGTGTAACTAGCAAGTATGTGCTGTTCTAAAAGGTTATTTAAAGGAGGGCATAAAGGAAGATGGGTCCATGTAGTCTGATCCACTGGTGTCTCTTCTGGAGTCGCTTGGAGCTGTTGTGCTGTAGCTCGTATTCTTCTCAGCTTGACTCTGCTGAGGGTTCTGAGATGTTTCTGCTACAGGTTCTTGAGATACAGGTGTGTTCTGGGTGCGCTGATCCGGCAATAATACTAAAATGTGATGGTCCACAACTGTTGAGACCTTGGTATATTCTTTGCTGGTTCCTGGAACAGTGCACTTTTTGGTCTTTCCACTATTTTCTTTATGTTTCAGTAATAGCGTTGGTTCCTCATCTTGTCTGACTTTGTGAACTTCTACATAGTCCATTAGTTTAGGATTCAGGAAAGGTGACTTGTCATTATGTTGGTTTTGTCTGACCTGCAGTGTGGCTTGGTCAGTTCTGAAATATTCCATCTCACTTATCTTTTCCATGTCATCATACACAGTTTCAGCAATAGGATATAGCGACTGACGATTTTCTTCATTTCCCACCAAAACTGGTGAAGTGTTCACATTTGTGGTGTTCAGTGTTATCTTGAATGCCTCCACAGTGCTGTGGTAGGCAAACATAGCAGCCTGATTACTGGGTAACTGAGCTGCCAGCCATGTGCAGGACTTCATACTCTCACTGTTACATGGGAGCGTTTTCTGTTCTGAAGCTGTACACTGAGTTTCCCAGCTCCCTTTTCCTCCTTTCTTTTCTTTAGCTCTTACATCTTGTGTTTGAAGAGTAGATGGAAGGCCACGGGATTCCCTGCACTTTACAGGAAGGAGAGAAGGGCTATCACAGCTCCCTCGGCCTGAGTCACTGTCTGTTTCCTTGAGTATAATTTTTGTATTTTTACTGGGAGTGTCATGACTTGGCATGAGTTGCTGATCCTCACTGTCCTCTACCTCCAGATATTCTATCAGTAGTTCCTCACAGTCTGATGTTGGAGGGAAACCATGGCAACCAAGAGCACTCAGTAATTCTTCAGATTTTCCTGTCTGAAGGTATAATGAAGAGGATATAATTTTTCATTGTCAACCTTAGGGATTAGCTGACTAGAATAATTATGAACAATCTACATATATGATATACAACCACTTCGATAGTTATATTGCTAGACCTAAACCTGATTTGTACTGTTGCAAAAAATGTAAGAATAATTCCTGAGTTTCCTCAGTGGGGAGACAACTGTAAAATTCATGTTTCTAATGTGAGAGGAGCAGGGAGCTTTTGGCAGATACGGGTCTCCTGAGTTTAACAAGAGAGAAGTGGAGGAGAATTGCAATGCAGACATCTCCTGCCTCTTCAGCAAAAACTATGGAGACCATCTTCCATAAGGACTACTAGGAAGTTCACAGAGGCATTTCCTTGTGTCCTTGTGTCCTTGTGTCACAAACCCTGTTCATAAACACCCTCCTGTTACAAGTGCAAGGCAAAACTCTGACTCACACATAACCTCCACATGTTTAACCAGAAAGTGTTGCTTTTGTCCAACATTGATTAATTGAAGCAGTTTTACACTTTAGTGTGGTAATTGTGTTTGCTAGTACTTAAGTTGGAAAAACCATGAGCTTGGTGAATTCTTTTGTTGTTAGCTGTGGTACTCACCTCCAGCAGATGTGTATCTATGCCTTTTATCTTTGGTCCTGGAACTGGTGGCAGGATAAAGGCCATCATTCTAAAAAAAACCCCGGAACAGACATACAAGGTGTAAATACTGACCCTATCTCACTGTTTGTTCTCCCATTTCCTCAGAATGTGACAGATTTTAAACCCTTCTCCTATATCTTATACATCCCAGCTGGACCTCTGTCTCCTGTCTGCATTTCAAGCTGGGCAATTCACAAATACAGTTACAGCTCATAAAGTACACTTAGATGTACTTATAAAAAACACCAATAGTAAAAACACCAGTAGTACAAAAGTTATTCAATTGAAAAAGTAAAATTACTAATGTCCTTTTAATTGTCATCTCTCCCTTAATCTCCAGTTCTCTGATACCATTGTAAATTCATCCTTGGCCAGGAAACACTGAAGTGAGGCACAGTTCAGGAGGGCTAGTGGGGCTGTCTGTGTATCTTTGACTGTCACCTGACTACTTTTAAACAGGATTTATGGTGAAGGACATGGCTTTTCCAGCCACAGTTTCTATCCCTTTCTTCTACTCAGCCAGTATTTTTTGTAAGACTTGTACAAAAGCAATAATCTTTGCAACACCTTTCTCTTTCAAATTTGATTGAAATTAGCCTGGATTCTAAGAAATCATTTGGGAAATTGATAGAGAGGCTGGCAGAAAGACAATCTCATAATATAAACTTCTTTACTTTAGGAAATTATGACAAAACCCAAAGACACGTCTCCTACAGGAATAGGGACACTCCAAGTAATGTTTAATGGATATTACATTACTAACAAAGATTAGTCAGATCTAGCAGAGACAGATCTTTGCCAACTGAGAATTTAGCCTGGTTTCCATAAGGAGCAGAAACACTTTTTCAGAGCTTTTCCAGTTGCAAATAAAGTCAAATGCCTATAACTAATAGTTTATAAGATAAGGCAAGTGCCATAGTAAATTGAATCAAATATTAGAAGTCTATTTTTGAAAAGTTCTCTCTGATCTTGGACTTCATGCAGTTATGAAATTGGTGGCTTACCTGTACCCTTTCATGATCATTATCCAGCTCATGATTAAACATATAAGAGATGACAGGACACCAACGATGATCCACACAACCATATCTTTTACTCTAAAGTCTAAGAAAGGACACACATCTAGCATAAGCATAGTCAGCATGCCAAAAAAACTCACAAATTACTTTTATTTTAAAAATTATCCTAAACTGCCAAATTTATTATTGAATAGAGGCCTTCGGCAGCACAGATGGATCTCAACAATCCCTGTAATATTGAATAATGAATATAATTTTTACTAATGGTACTGCACGGGAAATAAACTGTCTTGGAAAAATCATACAAAAATGCATGAAGAGGAAAATTTTGTCACAGCCAATTATATAGATTGGGTTCAAATCCAGTTGTACCAAAACTGTAGTCATTTCATTATTAAATACATACAATTAATTAAATGCTGGGTAAAGTGACCTAGGATTACATACTTTTAAGAATTTTTATTGTAATGTAACACTTTTTATACTGAAGTGCTTATTTCATATTAATTCCAGATAAAGAGTAATGAAGAGCTGTTACTGTTTGAAGGCAGTTGCTCTTGTTGTCTATGTCACAGTTTTAATTCAGTTGCCAGTGTTCTTTTAATTAAAAACTACCATAAAGAGAACAAAGGAGGCAACAGACAGAAAGAAAATGGTTTAAATAAGCAAAGAAATTATTCACCTTCTTAACTCTATCATAAAGCAATGAAGAGCAAAGGTAACTGGGTAAGGTGCAGGGATGATAAGGATTTGGTTACCTTAGCAATGATGTTTTGGTCTGTCCTAGGGAAACTAAGGGATCTGCATGGGTGCCACAAACAGCTAACAAAAAAAAAAAATATAAAATGAACTTGCATGTAATAACAATTACTGAAGGGATGCCTGGCCACTCACCAGTAGGGATCTCAATATACATTTCTGGGCTCCATTCACTCCACAATCCATGGTGGTCTGGTTTGCAGTGAATCTGTACAATGTACCTCTTTCCAGGATTTAAACTAAACATTTTACATTGTGTTTGCTGTCCAACAAAAATAGTCTGGAAATAAAATAAAAGCCACAGCTAAGGTTTTGGTAATCAAGATGGGAATATAGAACGAGTCTGGATATCTTTTCCTAATAATTGTTGAACAGGCATGGAATAATGGTACATTTTTATTTCTATAGTTTATTTTCTGCTTTCTAGCAGGTAGGAATGAGATCTGGCTCTGGTGTACAGTTGTTCTGGGTTGACGGTGC
>VWYO01004267.1:0-11441 GCA_013400275.1 Rhadina sibilatrix
CACCACCTGTCCTCCCTCCAAGAAAATATTTTCTGCTAAAGGGCCATTAAGACTCCTCAAGCAGTTGTCCCCAAGCAGTTGTCCCCAAGNCCAAGCAGTTGTCCCCAAGTTTGTCACAAGTTGTCCCATTGTGAGATGCTCCACCCAGTGGGGGGAGCCAACCATTCCTACCTAAATAAAAACTGAGACAAAGAAACATGAAAGTATCTAGTGTCACTCGATTCACGGAGGAAGACTGGACCCTCCTCACCATCACTGGACCCTTCTAACCATCACTGAATCCTTTTCCACAGGATCATCTCTACTCCAACAAAACCACATCTGCCACTCCCAGAGGACTTACTTCTGGACTGCTTCCAACACCCTGACCAACAGGGTGTCAGATTGTAGCTCTGACTCTGTCAGGGTGTTCCAGGATTATTTCCAGGATTTGTTTGCTTGTTTATTTGGTTGGTTTTATTTTCTACTACATATGTATTGTTAATATTCCTAGTAAAGAACTGTTATTCCTATTCCCAAATCTTTGCCTGAATTATAATTGCAAAATTATAATTTAGAAGAAGTGAGGGATTTACATTCTCCATTCTAAAAGAAACTCTAGCTTTCCCTGGCAGATACCTGTCTTTTCAAACCAAGACAGCTGGAGAAGGCCCTTTGCAGGGACCTGCAGACCTATGGACAGAAGAGTCCACATTGAAACAGGTTTACTTGTAGGACTTGCGACCCCAGGGGTACCTCATTGAAGTAGGCTGTGCCATGAAGGACTGCATCTCAGGTAAAAGTGACCCACAGTGTAGCAGTTCACAGAGAATTGTTGCCTGTGAGATGGACTCATTTAAAGGAGTTTCTGGAAGGCTGCCTTCAGTGGGAAAGACACCACATTGGCTCTCCCTGAGCAGAGGGAGAACAATGTGTGATGAACTGACTGTAATCCCCATCCCCTGTCTCCATGAGATGCTGAGGGGGAGAAAGTAGTACTTGGGAAGGAGAGGGGAATGAAGGGAAAATGTTTTTAAGATTTATTATACTTCTCATTATCCTGTTCTGATTTTGATTGGCATAAAATTCAGCTGATTTCCCCAATTTGAGTCTATTTTGCTTTTGATTTAGTGAGTGATGCCTCTCGGTCCTTATCTCAACTCATGAACCTTTGTTATGTTTTTTCTCCCCTGTCCAGCTGAGAAGGGAAGTGATGGAACAGCTTTGGTGGGTACCTGTCATCTACTCAGGGTCAATCCACTACAGTGACATATTCACTATAACTGAATATGTGCAGTGTACGTGAAGAATTCCTGATGCAAAATAAATGAAATGACACAATAAACAAAAATAGAATTGAAGAGAAATCTTCAAACTACCAAGTCCAAGCTTTGCTTTTAAGAGGCATCTTCTATTATATAGATTTTTTTTTATATAAAATTCAGATAGCATGCTAATTACTATTTTTATATATTATTTTAGTTTTTATTTACAGTGGAAAACTATTCCAGAGCCTCACATTGATCTCACAGTGACCTTGTCTTTTGTACCCAAAAATAATTATAAAAAAAGCTTTTCCCTGAGTCAGTTCCCTTCATTTAAGTGTTTATACAGCAAGCCTGTTAAGAGTTCATGTTAACTTGCCACCTACCTTGCTTAACCTCCTTTTTTGCACGAAAAGTTGTCCATTCCCTGATTAGCCTTGTACCCCTGCCTTTGTACTTCAAATTTCATCTGAAAAGGAAGCAGAACCTTATTTTTCACCTTCTGGTAAACATTTTGTTCACTGCAGTTTTAGAATAAGAATTGAATGTAAGACAGGTTTTTTTTCAGTATATTGTGATATTGCAAATGTATTTTGAGGACCTTGCTGTTCAGCAAAGTATGAATTATTCTGTTTTTGTAGAGTGAGTGTACACTTTCAGCTCAGGGATAATTCATACAATTATTATTAACTTGAAAGCAATAAAGCAATTCCAGACTGCTAAGTTCAGATAAATATATCTTTAAATACTGTTATTAAAAAAAGAAAGAGCTTGAAAAAGAGTTTTGTTTTAGAATTAGTGTCGTGCTGTCAATTCCCTATAAGTGTAAGGTTATCAGATACTTCCAGAACTGTTCTAAAACTGTAAATGTTTCCAAATTGTATTCATTTAACACTCTAAGTTTTCTATTTAGAATTAAGTTTGAAGAAGTATCATAACTTGCAAATGTGAAAAGTAAAAACTGCATAAAAAGAAAGTATGTCTATATGAATTAAAACTTAATAGTTAAGTGTAAAAGAAAAATCAGGGATGACATGTATCCCTTTTTTACATCAATGTGTGAAAAAAACAAACACAAAGAACTGTGGTAGGTTAGTCTTCATCAAGAGCCAAAGTCCCACCAGCATTTTTCCCTTTCTCAAATCCATTTTCTCCAAGACACCACTGTCTTGGCTGAAGACCTCAGCTTTGTCCTGCAGTGGGTCCCTTAGAGCCAGCTGGAATATGCTGTGTCCATCCAGGCACACCTGGGCAGTTGCTACAAGAATTTGTGCTAGGTCTTTTTTTTCTTAGAAATTTAATTTCTAGCACCAAATATAACTACCAATAAAGCCAATAAACCGATAAAAAAGTGCATCTTTTCAGAAGTACAAGATGGTATAAATTAAAATGGCTTAAAATATTTGATTCAAGATGTATATTACTAAAATAACCAAGTAGTTCCAATTGTTTTTCACCAAATGATTAATGTTCAGCAACATTTTAAAGTTCAATTGTATGCTTGTCTTAAAACTGCCATATCCTTAAAGAATGATCTTTAAACATAAATTGTGGCATGTACATATGAATCAATGATTTGATCACTTCTTTCTGCATGGAAATCCACAGATGTTCAGATAATAGAAGTGGAAACTTTATGACCATGCTTGAAAAATTTTGCACATTTAGCCCACACGTCTCTGTCTTTTCATGCTTCCTGTTTTTTTTTTTTTTTTTTTTTTTTTTTTTTTTTTTTTTTTTTTTTTTTTTCTCCTCTTTTAGCTTATAAATCTTTTTTTCTTTTTTTTTTTTTTTTTCTTTCTTTTTTTTTTTCTTTTTTTTTTTTTCCTCCCTGGCAGAGTATAAAAGTCTTTTCCATTAAGATATTACTGCATTGAAATGTTACTGTCTTTTTGAAAGTTTATAAGCTTGACCACCCAAGAAGTAATCAAAATAAATTTGGTGTCTCTGAGGACTTTCAGAGAATAATGCTATCTGCTTAATTTAGGAAATAGTTTGAGGGACTTTTTTATTTCTTTTTATATATCAGTCCTTGTGTTACCTTGCCTGGACTACCCTTTCATTCTAGCTTTGCTCCTTCAGTTGTACAGAAAAACAAAAAAAACAAACAAACAAAATTTAGCCATAGAGAGAGCTTCATTACTTCCTGACTGAATCACCTCCTCTGACTGTTTTGATGCACAAATTCCTCTCAACTGTTTCATGAGATGACCAAAGGGCTCTTCTCTGGAAATGACTGATGAGTAGTAGAAGAAAAAGGCTGCTTTAAAGTTTTTAATTTGTCAGGAAGAGAAAGACTGATCAGCTCCCTTTGCACATCTGCGGAATGTCACAAGCATCATGTCCTGGAGATTTCTATTGACTATAAAGTAAATTAATATGAAATGTGAGGTGCCTTTTTCCACTTTGCATTTGGTCTGGCTAATGTCTGCCAGAAAGAGAAGCATACTAATAAGCTTTTGGAATAAATGAGTACTGATTTATGGGGATTGCAAGATGGGCATAGAAAAGGTTAAACCCACATTTGAGGAGAGTATGTCTAAATAAAACTACACCTTGGACAAATCTAATGCCAACTTTCCTCTTGAGACTATACAAGAAGACATACCAGAATTACAGAATGAAATGAGGACCTAGCAACATGAAATCTGTCTCAGGAGCAAAAAGAGCACATCTTAGGTTTTGGATGTGGTTGCATTTTACATTAGGTTATTCTTATACTTAAAAGCAGGAACAAAAAGTTTAACTTTGAGACGATAGATAAGAATCTCACAGCTCCACTCACTACATTCAGGAGATATTTAGTCTCTGGCTGACTAGCTTGCTGTCTCGACAAATATAGCTCACCTCTATCTGAAAGGTAAAAAAAGCTTTCTATGAAAGGTATTTCATGGCATGACAGGCAACATATCTGTTGCCCATGGGGAGGTGATTTCAAATCTGTACAGATTTGGATATAATTCTTTGAGTTTGTATGTGCAAACTGCCTAGAGTTCACATTTTGAGATTTCTGCTCCAGAGACAAATGCTCTAGAAATTGTGCAAATGCTTGGACAGTCCTCTCTCTTGATGTGCCTCTTAGACAGAAGTTGAGCACACTGAAAAAAAAAAATATACTATTGTCATTTTGTTGCTTATAGACTTAGAGAAAGAGATTCAGCTAATCAGAGAAATGTATAACGAGGATTGCTTTTCCTCTATAAACAGTGGACAAAAATATCAAACATAAATGCATGTGATGCTTAACTGCCTACCTTTTTATTATAGAGAATTTTGACTGCTTTCAGAAATAAATGTCTGCAATTAATATCCTAAATTATCATTTACAAATTTTAAATGATGGCCTGAATTCCAAAAATGCTAAACAACCAAACAAATTAATTGCAAGGTTTTAGTAGCTGAAAAATCTTGGTTTATTATACACAAACAGATAGTAGAAACTCATATCTAATATGGAGCTCACATCTTAGAGAGATAGAATTATAAAACTCCCTTTGAAAAAAACAAAACCCCAAAGAAAGTAACAAGTGCATAGCAAACTTCATTTACTCAAAATGTAGTCTAATATCTCCAAATATACCTATATTGTATTCTGCTGCATGACCAAAAAAAATTATTTGTATTTTGCTTTTCACAAAATCACAGAATAATCAAGTTTGGAAGAGACCTTCAATACCATCTAGTCCAACTACCAACCTCACGCCACCATAATCTCCCCTACACCACACCCATAAGTATCACATTAACACATTCCTTGAACACTTCTAGAGACTTAACCACCTCTCTGGACAATTCCAGATAACCAGGCCTGCTGATAAATGGCAGCTCCCTCATTACTCTTGTGTTCACCCCATTCAGACCCATAGCGGGATGGTTGTGTAATTTGCATAGCAGATTAGCACTAGCCATTTGCTCCTGGATTATGGGGCCACTAATTTCCAGCTCTAGGAGCTGGGTATCCTGAGGACAACTGGTTTTGATATTAAAAACAAGGATGGCAATAGCTACTTTAGCCTTTTTTCTCTTTTGCATCCAGCAAAGGATTCAGAGGGTTCTAGTATACTGATAGAATGTATTTATATTTAAAATATTGGAACATTTATGTATACAAAATATAATCACCAAATATCCTGAGTTAGATGAGACACACAACTCTGATGAAAGTGAGTAATTTTCTCCTGAAAATGTTAGAACAGAATTTTAAAAAGGCAATTAAAACCAGAGGGATTATATTTGAAATCAATAACCTTGTGTAAAGAACAAAGTTCCTCTCTTTGGATCTCTCTTAACCTTATGAGATTTGTTATGCAGAGATTCTACACATGTAGATCAAATTCAACTAAACAAGATCAGATTCAATGGAGAAATATCAAAAGATTCATCAAAATAGTAGATTTTTTTTGCTTACTGTATGATAATTTCTGCAACAATGTTACAATAATTTGTATCAAAGAAAATTGAGAGCATATTATGAAAGCTGTTTTCCTCTGTCTCTTGTTATAGATGTAAAATATGTGGGGAATAAAAATCATTCAGACATTTAGATTTTAAATTTCTAAACAACATATGAATCTGGTTTATATAGAATAATATTTACTTGTGTAATTTGCATTCAAAATTGTTTTATTATTTTTATATAATTATTTCTGGTCTTTTTCTTTGATGCGTGAATAAAATATCATATGTATGATATGAAAAATGTAATGTTTCATATTTAGTGATTTATCTGTTTCTTTTGAATCTGAAAATCATCAGGTTGCTCTACATTCCAGTAATTTCAATGGCTTTTTTGCATATTTTATACCACATATTTAAATTACTTGGAACAATGAAAGACTGATTCTACACAATTACCAGAATCATGCATTATTCAAGTGGTAGTTGCTTCCACTTAAACTTTCACTTAAAGTAATCACTTCTACTAAGAGCTTTGCTGAGTATACTTGTTGGTGTTACCTGAAATAGCTACAATGATTTTCATTTTCATAATATTTTAGTTTATATTTCCCCAATTAGGGCACTTTCAGATACTGATCACGTTAACAGCCTTGGAAACCTGTATGTATAGTCATGATTATATATCACTATGACTGCTCAAGATAGATCCTTACTTAAGGTTTTATTACTTATAAGTGTAAGTACTACAATATTTCAGTCGAATTTCGTTAAGGACTTGGCCAACCATCTAGTGTCAAAGGGAGGAAAGTTCTTCTTCAGCTCCTGCTAATTTTTTCTGGATTGTCACTAGGTACAGATGAACTGTCACAGTTTCCAAACAAGACTACATGTTCTGAAGGCCTTTTGTTTATATTTTATTCTCATTTATTTTTCCTAGTCAAACTTCATTGGCTTCTATGACATATGTAGTGGAAAGAACCACCTTATGATTGTTGATAGAGTTATGAGAATGTTTCCTCAGAATCAGTCTTTGGAGGAGGAGGGATGTATTTTTTCATACGTATATGCAAGGGCAACACACTTAACACGTCAGTATTGTTGCAGCTGAAAACAAATCATGTCACTGTGCTCTCACAGATGTTACTGCCATACTGGTCTATGTATATCCAGATCCTGTTTTGAACATTTTATATTCTTCGTTTCAGTTCTCTTGAGCAAGGCTTAATAGATCTGTTTAGTAATGAGAGAATGGTATGGAAGATTTATCTTCTGGTAGATTTAATTTAAATTAAATTGATAATAAGATTTTTGAATGTTTCTCTTAGGCAAAACCTCCCTTTATGCAATATTTTGTGTTTTCTCTCTTTTTCTGATTTTGATAAATAATAGTGAAAAGAGCTGGAAAGCAGGGGATGGAATTACAGCATAACAGGGATGTATTTTTTCTTACTCAATCCAGAAATGATCCTTTTATGCTCCAGAATATGTTGTTTTACATTTCTGATCAGTTTCTTTTTGAATGCACAAGCTTCAAAGGAAACATTTCTGTTCTCACTATCAATGTGAATGATGAAATAATAGATCAGTTTAAGACCAAGTTACTACACAGCAGCTGGAGATTTAGCCATGAACTTAAAAACTATGATGATCTTAACATTTATTATAACCTCTTTCTAATGGTGCTAGGGAATATTTTAACCCAAGTGGAAGAATTTATAGTCCTTCAGTATGATGCTGTAACAAAGAGTGTAAACAGTCTCTACATCTAGGTATTATGGTCTACTCAAAAAGAATTTTCAATTTTTCTACAGCAAGCTTGATGAATGATATAATCATTACAAGCACTCATGCCTAATGTCAGATGAAGGCCAGAAATAAAATGTGTGAGTTTACTTTTGTAAATAAGATATAAGAGTCTGAATTACAGTTAAAATTGAACATGTAAACATGCCATGTCACAAAGAGGAAGAGTTTTATAACTTGAGGTTAACTGGTAAGTCAAGCCAAGGAGGTGATGCCTTTTATAAAAAATAAATCGTCACCTTTCTAAGAGAGTTTGAAAGTGAGCCAGATTTCAGTTAAGGCAAACGGATGGGCTGTCTCAGAGAAATATAAGAAGAAAACTTGCTTTGGAGAAAAATGTTAACTAAATGCAGACAAATGGAAGGACTCTGACTTTCTCCTTCAGGTTGGTACTTTCTCTGAGATGTAAGGCATAATTTAAAACAAATTTATGAATTCGTTTCTTCAGAAAATTTTCAAGCAAGAACTTTCTTATTCATCTAACTCTAGTAAATTAACAGTGGTTTTCCTTCCTTTTCTCACCAATATCTCTATTTTTCTACCAGGATGTGTAGCAAAACATCACAGTGTTTTTGTGAATAAATACGTTTGTTTACCTATGTTCTTATTTTCTTCAGCCTGGTCTGTATTAGGAATTACTAGATTCTTTACAAAATGTGTTGGCTAAATACAAATTTCCCTGTTACAAGATGGTGAATGTTTTTATGCATTTTGAGAGAGACCAAACAAGTTCATACAGAAGAAATTCACTGAGGATTACTGAAAACATGAAAACAATTTTTGGGTCAAGGAGTTCTTGTATTGCAAAGACTTGAACACTGAGAAAATATGTGGAAGTATCATCCTAGGTTGCCTGGTACTCTTTATTAATCTGCTTTTGGTTGCAGTGATGAACATGACAGTGGGTTTTTTATTCCCAGCTAAGAAGTCTTTTTAGTCTTTTTTTTTTTTTTTTTTTTTTTTTTTTTTTTTTTTTAATAACTAAGTGGTCCTTACCCAAGGGTTTGACACATAATCAAAGAGAGAGGGAGGAGTTTTACAAATTTCTATCTCCCTAGGACATATCTCAGGTTCTTGAAGCACACTGTTTACCTGGACTGTGTAGATTCTGAGGGATCTTCACAGTCCTGGTAGACAGTTGATATCCAAGGCATCCAAGAAGTTTTTTTCTAGCAATCTGTGTGATCAGTAAGTCATTACAGGAACACTGCCCAAACCCTAGAATCCTCAAGAATTTGTTACTTATGTAAGTGGTCAGCTTGAATATTGATTCTCTGGTTCCCTCAGAAGCAATATGTTCTGGTGAAGATCGAGTGGCAATGTTGTACTTATTCACTAGTTTCAAAATACCCTCTCTTCCCCAGTGCTTCAGAAAATGTTGCCAGTGGATTCATGGTGCTATGAGCTCTTAGCCTTGCTATATATTAGGAGTCTAGGATGTTTGAGAATTATTCCGGCTATATAGTGAACTTTAAACACTCATAAGTTTTCTCAGTCTTTGAAACAAAGTAATATCTTTTTCAGTATAATTTTTACAGTAATCCTGTGAAGCAGCTGGTTTTTATTTTTTACCAGATGGAGTCTGAGCTGTATGCTCAGTAGTGAAGCCTCACAACTAGAAGATATTTTCTGCTTCTGAAAAATGCTCATATCTGTAGAAATAGTATTGTTGTTGAGTAAAAGGTATGAAAGTTTCACTCATATACAGGGTTCATATGACATTAAAAACCCCTAAAGCCTTGTTAGATCTGATAGCTTAACCCTGACAAGACCAAGTGGCCTGAGGAAGAGCTCTCATAAACAAATTCTTTCATATGAGTAGTTCAACTTCCCTCTCCCAGCTCCAGAGCTATTTCCTTAATCAAGAGTTTCATCAGACCTTTGGTTTTATGCAGGCACAACTCAGTGAAATTTCTTGCAGAATGGAGACATGAAACTCCATTTACCTTAGGAGAATGGCACTCATATCACACAAGAATGAAGTGTGAGGCAGTCATGTAGCAGATTTGACTCAAAAGCTAACAGTTGTATGTCCCACAGAAGTGCATACTTTTTAAAAACTTGTTCAACTGGTGTACTTTAGATAATGTTCCACAATTTTTTATTCAAATCTTTAAGACAGCAAGAAAAAATCTAAAGTGACAGAAAAAATAATGTTCAAATGCTTATTTGCAATATGACCCGTTCCAACAGCCCCCAAGCTCTTGACTCTACTTGAGTAAGTAGCTCAAATTTTAATACTCTTATAATAACTAGTGTCTAAATAGATAAGAATAGTATAAAAATTACAACTGTGATTAAGTATTATTTTGTAACTATGCCAGAGAGTACTAGCCTTGTAATAGAAATCATATGAAACAGAGAATGTTACAGTTTTCTTTACTTCTGAGGTCAACACTAGTAATACAAATGAAAATCTTAGGTTAGGTGTTTATCATCCCATATTTGTTCCTTAGATTTTTTTTTGTCCTGCTCTCTCCTACAGTTTTGCAACTGTGCTTGCCTACAGGGAAATCATTAATGTCTTTTTTCGCATCTCTTGTTTCCACTTATACCTCAGTTCCTGCTGTTTCTGAAGCTGTCTTCTGATACATAATTTTGCACACTTTTTTAGTAGTAAGGGACAGAGATTTTTATTTTTTTTTTAAATTTCTTTCCCTTGCAACACACGCAAATGAACTCTCCTTATATGTATTCTGTCGCTTTCTCACTGCTCACACATTACTCGTTAAGATACTAACATGCTTCTCTATCCCCACAAAAATGAAAAGAATTTATATATTAGTTATACCTTATCTAGTAAAAATTAAACAAACACCCACAATTATTCAGAGGCACCACAGACTTATACATTGTTAAACCACTGATGAATGGAAAAGAAAGCTGTTGAAAATTAATTTGCAGTATATACATGTGGTATTGAATTGTGTGTATGAAGAAACCTTTATATTAATCATACTACTGATAGATGCTTTTGACTATACCTTCTGTGCAACCAGTTCCTGAGAATTAGAGATTAAATGGATTTAGTATTTGAACAATGAAAGAAAATTTCAACATCTCTCTGTTTCTTAATTTCCCTACAGAAAACTCAGGTTCTCAAAAAATACTTTAAAATGAGACATACAAAATACAACATAAAGAAGCATAAGCCATCTTATGTAAGAAACATGGAGTGCTGCTGAAAATGCATTTTAACTTATAAAGCTCTTTGGAGTTCTACCAGTTTCACAGCCTTGAATATTACTCTGAGATTAGATACTTAAAACAGTTTCTCTTCTAGACTGTGACAGAACAGAAAGTTGTACCTCTGTCTGCTCTCATAGCCTACTAGACAAAGTCTTCAGAAATTACTCTGTATATTCCTATTGCAGTTCTTATTTTGTTTGAAAATACTTAAGCTCCATCTCCAAACGCAAATCCTAATATATATAATATTTAGGGAAGAATGTGAAAATAATCTTTTTCTGGTTAAAACTTGAGAAAAAATAACTTTTCTACTTTGGACAGACAAGGGATATGGAAGAAAAAATGTTTTACAGTCCAGTATGAAGAGTATTGTCATATAGGATTTTACATTTTTCAAACAACATATATGTCTTTCTTTACCGTAATATATTCTGGACACTGCAAAAGGAAATTGATGCTACTTGTTCCCACTATATTTTAAATAAACTCAAATAAGGGACTTTCCACTCGGACCAAGTAGTGATTATTACAAAACAAATTAGTTTGTGAGTCTTTTTGTGCAATGAACATGAGATGGCCATTTAGAACTGAATTTAGAGAATTTTGAAGAACAAAATCCTAATGAAATTCAGACTTTAGCACTCAGATAATTTTGAAAATATGGGCACTGGATGACAGCATACTCAGGCTGTCTTCATAGACTGAACAAGTTTGCACACCAGAGAGGTGTTACTTCAGAAATGAGGAAGAAACTACTTTGAGAGGTAAAACTCCTGACCAAAACTTTATCTACAAAAAAAAAAAAAA
>VWYO01004267.1:11501-29506 GCA_013400275.1 Rhadina sibilatrix
TCACATAATTTCTGAAGAGCTTCTCACTTCCTTTATGTTTATACTTCCCTCCTGAACTTCATTTTTGGCCAATTTTTCTACAGCAAAGAGCTCTGGACTTTCCCTCTGCGACATGTTAGTAACCTGTGGAAGGTACAGAGTGACTGGAACTGTTCATTTGGTAGTTTGGTACATCACCAAGTATAATATAATCTAAGCCATGGTATCCTCTGAGTCAGCTCCAATATTTCATGAAAGGCCAGTGTGGGGCCAGATTTTTGTGCAGCTAGCCTCCTAGAACTGAATGACTTGGTGCTTTTGCTTCACCTTTCTCTTAGTCGCTTCACATCAACTCCATTATCTTATCTTTCTTCTTTCCACATAGTCCTTACTTTCCATTTTCTTCCAAAGTGTTTTGATTTTGCCTTTTTTTTTTTTAATACATATATTCATCTTATACTAGGAAAAGAAAAAAATATCAGTGTTTTTGCTGTTGTCACATTATTATTTCTCCCAAGTTGCATTTTCTCTTCCATCTATGTGCTCAGACTGGAAGCTCTTCAGAACCCCAGACGACAAAGAAATGTGTGCTTGTATTTATTGTCTACTGAATCATTTCATGCGTGCTTATATTTATTATCTATTGAATTATATCACTTAAGAGTGGCTGCTACTTCTACTACTGAAGTACTCAGTCCTTTGCTACAAAATGCATTTTCCTACATTTTAAAGAATGTGCCAAGCTAAGAACATGCCATATAATGTCATTTAATAAAATATGTGATGTTTAATACCTGAAAGTACATGGGTTTTGGTAGAAACAGATGGAAGAACAGCTTTAAGCAAAAGAAAGCAAGTGTAGCAAAAGGAAGTCTGAGAAATGCCAGTAATCTGAGCCTACTGTTCTGCAATTACTAAGATGATACCTCTTATAATTGTATTAATAAGCTAAATAAGTTTGATGACCAAGAAATAATTTATGTGGACAATATGGATCATAAATACGACCATAACTGTGGTAGCAGAAAACAATACATAATAAGAATCAGCAAAATCTGATAAGAGTTAAGGAAGTCTCTTTGCACTGACATAGCATAATTGCTAGTTAGCAGTTCATAATTATGAGAAAGGAAATCTGCAATACATCTGTAGAATCAGGGTGTAAGTGTTGCATCTGAAAATTTAAGCAGAAGATATGAAAAATAATAGATTGTTTCTTGTAATTTATATTCTGATATTGTGCTGTTCAGTCTTTTGATTCTCTTCACAAATTACCTTGTGAAATTTGATGAGAAAATTTCCATAGAAGCTAGAAAAGTTGTCAGGCAGAGTCATAAGTGAAAGAGAAAGAAAAATTAGAATCTCATGTTTTGTGCAATTACATGAACATTTTGTAAGTATAACCTTCTGTGACTGTTAAAAAAAAGGAGAAGATTGTTTTTCAGTCTTTTTCCCTGGAGACATTTTATTCATAGACCAGATTGGTAGAAGCCGCTGTCTTACTAATGTTCTGGTCCACATTAAAAAGCAATGGATTAAAGACAGAAATGGCTTTTTGCCTAAACTCCTTAATAAAAGTGAGTCAAAGACCAACCTCTTTCCTTGAGGCCAAGTAGTTATCAACTAGTTTATATCCAGACTTGTCTAGCTGATGGCTTGGCCTTTAGAGGGAGAGAAACAGAATGTTACGGAAATTCACAACATTGCCATGAAATGAGATAACAGAAAGCAGTGTATATGGTGAGGTGTCAAGGACTTCAGTTTCCTCTCCGGTTTTCTCTTGTCAGCTCTGAAGAGGTATGTCCTTAAGCAATATAACTTCTTAAGTCACTTTGTGACACCCGGCATGAGGAGCAGAGATAGATAGGTCCCTGGTTTTTTATTTAGCAGTCTCAGACATCATCAATTCTGCCTCTGGTCGACTGAGCGAGACATAGCCAATTACTCTTTGCTTTGTGCTTGTCTTCCAGGTTCTATGTATAACAGAGATTTTAGCAGTCAAAGCTTTGAGGCACAGTCAGCTACCTCTCAGTAATTTCAAACTAGGGCTCTAATTTCAGTTAAAGCATAATTGCTGTTGAATTGAGCATTCAGACCCCCAATTGACATAAGCACCTACCCTCTTGAGCATGAAAAGACTAGGACTGAGGCATCTATATATATATGTCACATGTCACTGAAAAGCAAAATATTTTTGTAGCTGGGATCCATATGACATCTCTTATGTGTCTACTGATCAGTTGGCCATCCTGTCAATGTCATCAAATGATAAAAGTCAGAACTTCTAAGACACAGGCCTTAGTTCAGACACTTCTGTTGATAAGACGAATTGTACCTTAAATTACTTACTGACACTATTATGACTAGCTCACATGCAGATGTCTACAATTTTATTATCTGAAGTAGTGCAATGAATCCCATCACACAGGATAACTAGTTTGAGATAACTCATATGGCATTAGTACTTGACAAAGCTGGCGTGGTTGATAGAGATCAGTACAATTTCTCTGAGGATATTGTGCTGAAAATCTAATAATGCAGTGAATCCTACCAAGCTGTAAGGGGTGAGATTCTGTTCCAGGCTGTAGAACCCCTATTTAGGTACCAAAATGTTATTTCTTCAAGGGAATGTGATATCCAGGTATATCACTCCTCTGGACTGACAGTCAGGATGCAATACTCCATTGCATCTCAAACAGCAGTAATACTTTTCTGTGGCAACTGAATCAAATTTTATTTATCAGGTATTGGTTTATTACAATAACACTCAGACACTAAACTCTGTGTATGTATTCTATTCCTCACATAGTCTTTAGCTGAACCTACCACAACATATCAGTCCTTGGAAAAGAAGCTGTGTCCTAAATACTTTTTAAGTTCATGTTGATAAATAGCTTTAAAAATATGTTTCTCAGATATAATGCCAGATTCTCAGTTCGTATCTCTGCTGAAGGATTAAAATAATGAACAAGGAAAAAAGTAATTTAGCATAGCGATTTCACTTGTAGAAGTATTAAAATGCAAACACACTTGAGAACATTTGTTTTTGAGCATTTTATAGGATTTTATCTAGAATAATGATAATTTACTAATAAATAGTATTGAACACTCATTCAGTTACTGGCCTCTCAAGAGCTTTTAAATTTATGTGTCTATATACATATATTTCCTTGTCCCTGTATCTATCTACCTATATATATAGGGTTAGGATTAGGACATCCAAAATTTTATAAATAGCCCTTCTGGATTTTTCTATTACTTCAGAAAAGGAGATTTCATGTTTTCCCTGGTATGATCTGAAATGAAACCTCTACTACTCAGTTAATTTTCTTCAGAATTGTTTCAGTGTTGAAAAAGAATCAGATTAAATTCCCCTGTAATATCACATACCTTTTATTATGTTGAATTGCTATTCAAGGACAAGTGAAGAGTCTATTGAAAGAGTTATAAATGATTAATTTATTTAATTCAAAGTTGTGGGGGGTTTTTTGTTTGTTTGTTTTTTTAATCTGACATAAGACTATTGCATTGGATATTATGTTTCAGGTGGTTTCATGTTTGGATTGTGTGCTTACAAACATCATACAATCAGATGCCACAAACCTTGTGGCAGAAAAAATAAGTAAAAAGAGGAAAAAAAAAAAAAAAAAAAGAAAATTGTGCAGAACAGTATTTGGTAAAGTTGTTCTTTTTTCTGGGATAATTTGTTTCCATGAATAAATATTATGATAGTAAAAATAGAAATCATAAAGCCACCACACTGAAATGTGACACTAAAGTAAGAGAGAAATCCTTTAATCCAATTTTGGAAGTCATAAAAAATTCAGCTTCAAGTTTTGTATTGACATGTGCATGCATGCAGCTACATGTCTGTATAAATTATTCTCATATATGAACACTTTTACTTCACATATATTTCTTTTGTTGGAAATCTGAGAATGAAGTATTTAACAAACTGTAGTCACAAGAGTATTGTAAGTGTAGTATTCGTCATAGAATAATGTTCACAAAAGCTATAAAAAATTGGTTTTGGGCATGATCCTAATGAAGCTTTTGTTGGTTTTTTTCAGATTTGTAACCTGTAAGCAGTGAATGTTGCTCTATTTAGTGACTGAGGTATTTATAAATATATGCTCTCTGTGGTTTAATAGAAAGCTGTAGAACTCATGATTTTCCTTTCTTTACTCCACTGCTTATTTCAACAAAACTTGATTATATTTATGTGGTTTTTTCTTTATTGATTCAAATCTGCCAGTGAGCTCAAAATAACTTTTCAAAAATGACATGCAGTGAGACAGGCACATGTAAACACAAAAAGACAGATCATTACATGAACTTTTATTCTAAGAAAATTCAGGTAAAACAGTTAATCAGATACAGATCTCTATTTGCAGTATCTTTGTTGAAAAAATGTGAACATATGTCACTTAGAATGCTTTCAATATACTGCAATTGGTAAACGAAATAACACTGATATCGAGTGTTTTCAAATCATCTTTCATATTTAGGCCCTCTATATCCACTTGATAGACAGTGTTGTATTAAACAGTTTCTCAAAACAAAATTAGACTAAAAAATAGCAGTTTTCTGTCAATATGTGCTTCTAGAAATGACAGTTCTAATCTTTCTGTTTCTGTGAATAGCGGATGTTCAAAGATTCTTTCATCATAAGTGACCTCTGGAACTCTATATTCTAAATAGAGAAAGACTTCAGAATAAAGAACAGCCCTCCAATCTGAATAAAATAATGAAAATAGTGACCATTAGGTCAATCATCTTAAAGGAGAAAAAATAAAAAATATTTTAAAAAAAAGGTAAAAGAAGGTGTATATATATGCATATATATATTTTTTTTTCCCCCATTGGTTTTGTTTATGTGTAATCTGGATGTGTCAAACTCAGCTTTGTCATTCAAAGAAATTCATTTTATCATCAGGTAGCATTTTATTGGAGTCTCTTTTTTTCTAAAGCAATATCCACTTTGTTAACAATACACTTTTAAAGAGCTTACAGTTTCATACAATTAACCATATATTAATGGGATAATTTTATCAATATTCATCATCAATCAAATATTGTTATGTAGTTTATGGTGAATTTTTAACTTTTTTTTTTAAGAAAATTGATTTTATTCTTATTTTGAGTCATCTTTTTCCAAGTATGTAGCTTAAAAATATAAGTTTTTGTAAAATATGAAATTATCAGTAATTTTTTATTAGTGGCTTTTACCTGAAAATTCATTGTTCGGTTGTTGTCATTCTCTAGTTTCTTGTCTAATAAACTGAATTATTATATTAAGACAGGCAAATAATACCTTCTGATTTATAAACTGTTCATAATCATGGTTTAAACAAAAGTTTACCAAATAATAATTTATGTATAATATATGTGAACACTGACCCAGCATGTCTTATATGATATT
This sequence comes from Rhadina sibilatrix, assembly GCA_013400275.1. Classification (NCBI taxonomy): domain Eukaryota; kingdom Metazoa; phylum Chordata; class Aves; order Passeriformes; family Phylloscopidae; genus Rhadina; species Rhadina sibilatrix. Next base: position 16,903 of record VWYO01004267.1, read on the forward strand.
TGTTCACAACATATTAAAAAGATTTAAGATTTTTTTTTCTGAATTTAGTTTATGAACAATTCTTGCGTTTACAATGTTTTATTTGTAATTGGACTGACATTTCAGTGAAATTTTGTGATTCACACTAGAGTACTGAAAGCATGATTTATACTCTCATGAATTTATGTGGGCCTTCTGGACACAATGCGAGAGCAGTGCTACTTGTGGCATGATTTGTATAGGATAGAATAGATAGAAATTCTTAGTCAAATCATATAGTCATGGAACTTTAGGGTTTGAGAAAATTCAAACTCAAGAGATTGCTTGAGATGTTATTCCTTACATTTCCTTTGTAAGCATCATGATTGAAAAAGAGTCTCTCTCTGTCCTGGAGCAAACATTGTTAGAACCTTCTCTTCTATGGATGACCTCTGGTCCTTTATTGTGTTTGGCGCCAGTCACAAGATGCCACAGAAGGGAAAACAGAGTAGAAGTTTTCTAGATGAGCTGTGCATGTCTGGGAAAACAAAACAAAACAGAATTAAAAAAAAAAAAAAACAACAAACACAACAAACCTACAGATGTTGTTTACCTCAGGTTTTCCTAGAATCCTCCTAGAATCTGGATGGCCACAAATTCAGCCTGGAAGGTATTGAGCTGCTGGACAATGTGCAATAATATGCAACTCTTATGGCACAATATAGATGTGGTAAAATGAGGCTTGTGAAGGGTGAACATACCTGAAAGGAGCTGCACATATCCACATGATCTGCCTGCTCGATAGGGTGCCTATGACTTTGCAGTCATATGCTACAGCAAAAGAAAATAATAAATAAATAAAATGCAGAGGATTAATATGCCACTTTAAAAAGTCAAACACCAGATAAACAGACACATTCTTTTTGAAATACCTGCACCCTCCAGTGTAAAGCTGTAATCTTGAAGTTGCTCTGGCAACAGTAGGAACATTTCCATACCTGACAACTGAACTGGATGAGCAAGTCAGAATTTTTATTAACATAGCACATGTCTTCAACAAAGTCTCCAAGCTATAAAAATCAGGTCTAATATAAATAACATGCATCAACAACATTCATTATTAGTTTTATTGAAACCAAACAGTAGATGTTAAATAAAAATTGATATTTATCATAAAATCAGATGAAAGGCATCATGTTAAAGTAAATTTAGCTTGCAATCAATGTACATCTTTAATTGAAAAATCTGAAGTGAAATCTCAAATAGCAGGAGAGCAATAGAACCAAAGAAATATCTTTTTAATGCACTTCAGAAGAGAAATACCCCATTTTGTTGCCATTCTTCTTATTAAAAAAAAAAAAAAAAATTGTAATCTAGGCAGACAGATGAAATATATCATATAATGATAATAGCATTAGTTGCTTAAAATGCAGATTTGAAAAGTTGAAAACCACTACTTTTTCTTCCTCCACCCATTTTCCCATATCACTTGCAGCTCTGATTTTGATTCATACAAGCAGGCAAACACCACCAATGACTTTGACTCCTAGTGTTCCCTAAATATAGGTCACTGCAGTCTCTGTTATTCTGCAAAAGTCAACAGAGGGAATATTAGCATTTTACTCCAATTCTGTTAGCCATATGCTACATTAAATGATAGCTATAGCTTTAGGGATGGAATTGTCTTGGGAATGTTTCATTCTTCTTTATTGCTTTTAATGCTGTTTGCATTAAGTTGTGACTAGGAGCCTCTGTAAGGCTCTGCTACCACTGGACAGATACATGTGATGAGATATGACAAGGTGCATTTGTGGGGAAAAAAAAAAATTATTTAAGCCAAATTATGAGTTTCTTATCCTATGAATTGCACTAGAAATTTCTTGATGACTGGAACTAAAGGGATTTCAACCTAGTGGAAGGATAGTTCTATATCAAGAAATATCATAGAACCATTGAATATTTTGGGTTGGAAATTACCCTAAAGATCACCTAGTTCCAACACCTCTGTCATGGCAGGGACATCTTTCACTAGACCAATGGTTATTCAAAGCCCTGTCCAATGCTTTCAGGGATGGAACATTCATAACTTCACTACATATTTTTGTAAAAAGTCCTTCTCCAGCTTTCTTCTAGCCCCTTTAGGAATTAAAAGGTTGCTACAATCTCTACTCAGAGTCTTTTCTTCTCCAGACTGAACAATATCAACTCTCTCAGTTTATTTTCATAGGAGAGGTGCTCCAGGCCTCTGAGCACCTTCTTGGCCTTCCTCAGGACTTGCTCTAGAAGGTTCATGTCCTTCTTATGTTTGGGATCTTGGAGCTCAATGTAATACCCAGATGGAGTCCCAAAAAACAGGAGAAAAGGGGAATAATCACCTCCCTTGTCTTGGCCATGTTCCTTTGGATGCAGCTGAGGACACGGTTGTCTTTCTGGTCTGAGTCCACATTCACAGGTCATGTCAAAATCCTCTCTCACCAACACCCCCAATCCTTCTCCTCAGGACTTTTCTCTCACTCCATTTTCTGCCTAGCCTTTATATGTAGTTGGGATTTCCCTGACCCAGGGGTAGGACCTTGCACTTGGCCTTGTCAAACTCCATGAGGTTCTCATAGCTTTCCTGGGCTCCTATTCATGGTTTGATCACACAGTACTCTGCCAAGAAGATCCCTGAAGACACCAAAATCTGCTTTCCTGAAATCCAGAGTAGGGAGAATACAGTGAATCTCCTCTCCATCTCAAACTCCACCAGTTCATGGTCACTGCAGCCAAGGTTGCCCTTGAGCTTCACATTCTCCACTAGTCCCTTCTGGTTGGGGAGAAGGTCCAGTATAGCACCTGTCCTTGTTGGCCCCTCGGCCACTTGGAGAAGGAAATGAAATGTATCTTGTGTCACTTGCAGAAGTGAAGTATACATGTATAAACACATTTGAATGTAAGTAGATTCTGGTTGAAAAAAATCAGAATGAACTCTGAGAATTCAGTCTTTGGGTAAAGACTTCCAGAAGAGTTTTAGGACTGATAAAATCTTGACTTCCTATGAGATTATTATTATCATCTATTATCATTATTTTTGTAACGAGATTATGTCTGCATGCACACGCACGTGTGTCTTTGTATAAATTTTCACTTACACAAACATACTCACATACACATACTGTTATTTATATGAGAGAGACTCATATGTGACAGATGGGAATATTTTGAATTTTGCCAAGTACTCGTTATTTTGCAAGGGACTCTGCTGAATCTGTTGTTGGGGTAGAGGGTATTTCTTGGCATCAGAATGGTGCTATACTTAATGACACGTCCACAAAATCCCCTTGCTCTACAGACTTTAAATTTTAAGGACATCACATTACATAAAAATCAAAAACTGGAGCAAGAATAATCAGATATTTTAGCACAGCCACACTATGTGCAAAATTTGTAGATAGTCGTTATGGTTTAACCCTAGCCAGCTGCTCAACCCCTCAGCACCTCTTGGTCATTCCCCTCTAGGGACATGGGGTAGAGAATCAGAAGAGCAAACACAAGAAATCTCTTGAGTTGAGATAAAGATAATTTAATAGATAAAATGAAAAGCCACATGCAATAAAAGAAGAACAAGGAATTCATTCACTACTTCCCCGTGGGCAGGGAATCTGTGATCTCCAGGAAAGCAGGGCTTCATCATGTATAACAGATACTTTGGAATTCAAACATTGTCACTGTGAAAGTCACTGGACCTTTCCCTTTCTTCCCCCAGCTCAAGTGGATGGACATCAGGATGGGGACTGGGGGAGGAAAGTCCCTCCCACTCAAAGTAAAGATCAGATTCAAGATCACCTGATGTACATAAGTCTACAGATGAGCTGTGTCCCAGAGTCCTGAGGGAATTGGCTGATGTAGTTGTCAAGGAACTCTCAATGATTTTGGAAAGTCATGGTAGTAGGTGAAGTCCCAAGTGACTGGAAAAAAAGGAAAGCATTGTACCTATCTTTAAAAAAGCTAGAAAGGAGAATCCTGGGAACTACTGATCTGTCAGCTTCACCTGTGTGCCTGGGTAGGCCATGGGACAGATCCTCCTAGAAGCTTTGCTGAGGCACATGGAGGACAGGGAGGTGATTCAGGACAACCAGCACAGCTTCACCCAGGTCAAGTCCTGCCTGACCAACTCACTGGCTTTCTACAGCCATTATCAAAGTGTAGGGATTTTTAATGCATTACCATTGAGGTGACTTTTAAGGAGACATTTGAAGGTCTGAAGAGAAAGGCATCTGTCCTGAGAAATGACTAGTCTTCAGTACCAGATCTACACAGTCTGCAGTATAAGAGGGAACATGCATGCTGGAGATGATGCTAGTGTGGACTGCAGGACTAGGTCCTTAAAGAAGAGGTGTGAATATCAGAAACTTTAGATAAGCATAGCTAGAGCTTTTCATTCCTGAGTATGAATTGTCATAGTTCTCATCTGAAAGAAAGAGCTGTTTTCTGCATTTGTTAGGGTAGAAATGAAATCAAAACTAAAGAAACAACTGCTCTGTTGCTAGATAACCTCAGAGGTATGATCCACATAAAAAGTTTTGTTTTCATGCAGTTCAGATATCCTTCCAGGTAGAAATTATTAATTGCCACATTCTTGAGTTCCACTGTCCCAGGAATAAGAAATCTTGGACTTATTCCAAATCATAGATCACCTGCTGGATTCTGTACGGTTATATCAGCCATTCCACGGAGCCTGTTTGACTTTTGAAATACCTTCCGGGATCTGCTCCCAGAGTCTGCACACTGGAATGAGGACACATGCTTAGGGAATATCTGCTGGCTGGAAAACTGATCAGCTAAACAGTCTATGGATATTTGTTCATCTGTCTGTATCTTCACCATTCTAACAAGAAATAGGGACATTAATCTACTACTTGTGGATCTCATTATTCTTACAGTAGCCTGTAGCTAAAATTGGAAAGTATAGCTGTAAATGCAATACATTACTTGTTACTATATTTTTATTTTTATTGTTAGTCAAGATTCTGAAGTACTTAGTCTTATTAGGTCATTATTTCAGATTTCAACCCAACTGAATAAGGAATTTAAGACTTGGCATCATCAACAACTTTATAATTATGGTAGTTTTAATGAAAGCCATTTTGTATGTCATAGTGGTTGAAAACCTGACATCACTTATGTCAATGAGGTTATTGCCATTGATTTCACTTCAATCAGTATTTCACAAGTGTCTTTCATTTTGATGTTTAAGCTTTAACTATTGACAGGCTTAATAGAAGCCATAAGCTATATTCACCTAATTTGCTGCTGAAAATAGACCATTTCAAAGGCAATAACTTCTTAACAGTATGTGGTTGTGCTTCACATGAATCACAGAATAACAAAATCACAGACTGATTAGAAGACACCTCTGCTACAGACCATCTCGCCCACTCCTCCTGCTAAAGCAGGTACACCTTAGAGCAAGTTCTTCTGGATCACATCCAAGCAGGTTTTGAATATCTTTGGTCAGGGAGACTCTGTTGTCTCTCTGGGCACCCTGTTCAAGTGCTCTGTCACCCTCACAGTAATTTTTTTTTTCCCCAAATTCAAGTGGAATTTCCTGTGTTTTCATTTGATCCTGTTTCCCCTTGTACTGTCATTCATTGAACTCCATTGAAAATAATCTGGCCCCATCCTCTTGATCCTCCCTTAAGATGTTTGTCTGCATTGATAAGATTCCCTCTCAGACTCCAGGCTAACTCTGCTATGCTCCTTTAACCTTTTCTCATTAGAGACAAGTTCCCATCCACTAATCATCTTTATGGCCCCCCTTTGGATCATCTCCAGTAGTTCCTTGTTTTTTTTTTCTTGAACTGAGCATCCCAGAACTGGACACAGAACTACAGATGTGGTCTCACCAGGGCTGAGTAGAGAGGCAGAATCACCTCCCTTGATCTGCTGGCAGTGCTCTTCCTAATACAACCCAGGATACCATTGGGCTTCTTGGCTACAAGGGGACATTACTGAGTTATGTTTGACTTGGATTCCACCAGGAACCTCAGGTCCTTCTCTGGAGAAAAAGAAGCAGTGTTCTTCATGAAGGCGTTAGGAATACAGTGTCCATTAATATTTCAGGAAAAGAAAAAGTAATAACAAAATAATAATATTAATTTAAAAATACAACTTGCTTCAAACCCTCTCTACCATTTGTGCGACAAGATAAGGTGAATATGCAGATCTGGTATTAGAAAGATAAGGCTGGTTACTATTTCTGCTTTATTGATTTTAATGGTTGTGGCTGAGCAGTCCTGTGTATTATGGTTAAATAGCAGATATGTAGTAGAGTGAAGAAATTATTTAACTAGGTATCATTGTTTAGCAAAAATGTTAATATACAGCTTAGATAATGTTTTCAGAATGGAATACTAAAGATCAGACATTTTACAACTGCATTACACTACCGTATATTTGAGAAAATAGCTGAGTACCAAAGTGGTCCATCACTCTAGAGGATCTTGAAGGTTAAAAGTGGTGGCCATGCTATTTCGAGACTTGATGGTCCACATCAGATGGAATGGCAATGGGAATCAATTTTATCACAATTATCAAGTTTATAAAATTTTCTTATTAGTTTCTGGAAGGAAATAGACCAAAAGTCATTGTCATAAACAATGCATCTGTTTGCATGTGCACAGATGTAAAGGGGATGTGGAGAACATTAGGTTGTTTATGGAATTGGATTGATTGTTTTTCAACCATTTGTTGATAGTGTAACATAAGGAATTGGTAATTTGAGACTGAACATATATAATGATGGAGCTGAAATTGCACTTTGAAATGTGAACAGTCTGTAAGCCCACAATTTGCAGTATTATGGGCAGACTGTAAATAAGCAGACAAAAAAAAATGAGAAGTGTTTATATGAAATGTACAAAAAGGTACATTATGATTATTTGAAAATCAACAGTGGTAAAAAATTGCAAATGTTTGGCAATATTAAAATTAAGAGCAGGAAATTACAAAAGCTGGAAGAGAACTGGACTTGATACAAGTATTTTTGCAGTACATTTAAGCAGTATTTAAAATTTGGGAACAAATAATAGCAAAAATGTTTTTAATCTTAAATAGAACCAAAATAATACATGTATTTGATATATGTCAAATTTTATAATCGTGTTGCTCAATGTTGTAGTTTTAATTGCTATGTATCACTGTATGGCATAGTGTAGTAAAAAAGTCCCACCATTAATATTCTAGTAGCACAGAAATTCCTCATGTGCTAACACTACTTCCTTCTTCATCAAATACAAATTTCTCTTCAAAAAGGATATTTTTTTTACACTACTGATCAGAATAAATCAGTACAAATTTCCCAGTCTAAGTGTACATACCTTTAGACATTTCATATAAATGCACAGATTGCTATATAATTATAAACTCTATACTGTAAAACACTTTGCTGCAGCTCTGCATAACACAGTCCACATGACATTGTGATAGTTTAAGGCCACTTTGAGAGGAGAACTCCTAGGGAAACCCTCCCTCCCCTCCCCCAGCTGGTTCGGGAGAAAACTCCTCAGAGAGAAAGTGGAAAGAAACCTGTTTATTAGACTAGCAAAGCACTCCCCCAGCACAATAAATTGAACAATACCGGGTGATGAATTAAGGAAAACAAAGTCCCTCCTGTAGATTGTCTCTGCTCTTGGTTCTTTCCAGCACTGGTGGAAGTTGGTGCACAGGGTAGATCCCTGTCAGTCCAGGTGCCAGCTCCCCCAGCGCCCCCCGGGTCCTCAGTCTGGGGGAGGTTTGAACAGTTCCAAAAAAACAGGCAGAAAAAAAGAGGAAAAAGAAAAAAAAGGAAAAAAAGGAAAAAAAGGAAAAAAAGGAAAAAAAAGAAATGCAAAGCTTCTCAAGCTTAACGAAGCTACTCTAACTAGCTACAAAGCGAAGTGAAAATGAGTGCTGAAAAAAAAAACAAACCACCTCACTGTCTGGGTGTTGGTACTCCCACTCTTCAAGGTCAGTCCCAGAGGATTCTGAGAACAAACTGCACTTTTCTCCCTGTTTTACTCTCAGATCCAAATTAAAGGTACAGAGTGTAATATCTAATATAAACCCAACAGACGATTGGGGATACATCGTAACATCACCCCAGGACAGACATCTAAAGTGAATTTGTGCACCTAATTTCACACCTGTGTTATTTTCAGGGTCAGAAAGAAGAAATTAGGAAGACTCAATATTACTGGATATCTATTTCCTTTCCCTGCATTTAATTAATGGAGATGAAGTTATAGACCCAAAGTTCTATCCATTGTTTTGGAAGTCAGATAAGTAAGATAGGTCATGTACATATATATCCAGGGCCAAGATGTAGGGAATTCACTCACGCACATGATAGATTTTTGCATAGCTAGGTTGAAATATAAATGTGAAGTAGCTGTATATCAGTATCACTTCAGACACCACACCATAAATATGCATTAAATGAGTCTTTGTGGTCCACCTAACATCAGTAACTGATTGTGTATATTTGTGTGTGCAAATAACAAATTTGCACACTCTTTTATAGTACTGAGGCTGTGAAACATAAAAACATTCAGGAAATGTGGTATTTAAAATCATCTCATAAATATTTTATTTTATTGTAACTTAAATTTCTTCAGAAGAATCATAGTCAGACTTGGCATCAAGCACCAAGCTGTGTGTGCATTACAGGATGCTTGCAGCATTTAGTTTTATAAAGCAAGCCCCACCTATGTAAATAAACACCACAGAAGGAACAATATCATCTGTTTATCATTTGTTTTGGAAATAAAACAATACACAGGCAGATGGTAGCTAGAAGGACATACAAAGACATCAAATAAATAGCTTTTTTTTACAATCATAGAAGAATTTTTAGATTACAGAAATCCTTTCCAATTGCTAAGAACAGAGTGTTCATATAAAGAAGAAAATTGTGTTAAAAATATAATTAAATTCTTCTAGCAGCCTTCTAGACAAGTGGAATGCAAAGGTGGTAATGGAACACAGCTCTAATAGCCTTCAACATCTGGGGTCTGAAAAGCTCAGAGATTTCACCTAACTTAGCCTGAAACAGTTTTGATGGCAACTCACTTATGTAAAATAAAAGGTAAGGATGGGAGGAAAACCTTGGCATTTAAAAGGGAGGGGATTGAACTCAAGGACCTAAGGCTGCTACAGCCTCCAAGTGTAATGGAGGAACCATCTGACAGCCATATTAATCATCAGATGCCAGCTATAAATAGTATGTGTAGGGTTTTTTCTGAATAATGACAGAATATTTTGGGTTGGAAGGGACCTTAAAAGGACATCTATTCCAACTCCCTGCAATAAGCAGGGATATCTTCAACCAGATCAGGTTGCTCAAAATCCCGCCCAGCCTGACCTTGAATATTTTCAGGGATAGGGCATCCACCACCTCTCCGTACAATCTATTTCAGCATTTCATCACCTTCAGTGTAAAAAAATTCTTCTTTAAATGCAGGTTTAAATTACCGTCTTTTAAAACAGGGTAAATTAACCCACTTTTTAAAACAATTACTCCTTGTCCCTCTGAAACAAGCCCTACTAAAATGTCTGTTTCCCATCTTTCTTATAAGCCCTCTGGAAGTACTGAAAGGCCTCAATGAGGTCTCCCCAGAGGCTTCTCTTCTCCAGGTTGAACAAATGCAATTGTCTCAGCCTGTCGTCATAAGAGAGGTGCTCCAGCCTTCTGATCATCTTGGTGGCTCTCCTCTGGACTTGCTCTAATAGGTTGATTTCCTTCCTGCTCTGCTCATCCCAAAGCTGGATGTGACACTGCAGGTGGCGTCTTGACATTGACATTGGGATCAAGTGCACTCTCAACAAGCTTCCTGATGATGCCAACCTATAGCATGCAGATGACACACCTGAAGCACAGGATGACATCCAGAGGGGCCTGGACAGGAACTCAAGGACAGGAACTCAAGGAACAGGCCCATGTGAAACTCATGAAGTTCAACAAGACCAAGTGCAAGGTGTTGCACCTGAGTTGGAGCAATTCCTGGTATTCACACAGGCTGGTGGATGGACAGATGGAGAGCTGCCCTGCTGAGGACTTGGGGGTGCTGCTGGATGAGGGGCTGAACATGACCTGGCACTGTGAGCTTGCAGTCCAGAGAGACAAACATGTCCTGGGCTGCAACCAAAGAAGTGTGGCCAGAGGGGCCAGGGAGGGATTCTGCCCCTCTGGTGAGAGGTGGAAATCAGCACCGGAACCAACAAGCGGACAAATTTAAGGTCTTCTGGCAGAAACCAAACCGTGACAGGGGCGAGGGCAGTTTTCACAAGGAAAGCCACAGGAGTGGCTGTGCTCAACATAGCTGGAAAAGCTAGCGCTGGCAGAAAAGCCAGAACAGCCAGGGGATTCAACACGGGCAGGGGAATGGGTCATGTCCAGCCCTTCATCCAGCAGCATCCCCAAGTCCTCAGCAGGGCAGCTCTCCATCTGTCCATCCACCAGCCTGTGTGGATACCAGGAATTGCTCCAACCTAGCTTGGTCTTGTTGAACCTCATGAGTTTCACGTGGGCCCAATTTCTTGAGTTTGTTCAGGTCCCCCTGGATGACAGTCTGTCCTCCAGGTGTGTGTCATCTGCACACCACAGGTAGGCGTCATCAGGAAACTTGCTGGGAGTGCACTTGATCCCACTGTCAATGTCCTTGGTGAAGAAACCAAACTACTAAGTCCCAGCACAGACCCCATGGAACATAACACATCATTGATGTCTACTGGGACATTGAGTCAATAACCACTACATTCTGGATGTAACCTTTCAACCAATTCCTCCTCCATCAAACTGTCTATCCATAAAATTCCCCTCTCTCCAGTTTAGACATTGCAGAAAACCCTGTCAAAGGCCTTACAGACAGATGATATGTGTAGCTCTTCCCTTGTACGCTGATGTATTCACTCCACTCTAGAAGGCCACTAGGTTGGTCAGGCATATTTGCCCTTGGGAAACCATGCAACTTGTCTTGAATCAATTAAATAAATTTCTATAAAATATAATTAGCATAATTCCTAAATCACCTTCTTCTAAGCAAGATCTGGAACCTCATAAACAAGAATATGTCCAGAAACTGCATATTGAAATAGACATTTTTTCTTCCACAAGAGTACGCAAACAAAGGAGGGAAAGGATGTAGCAATTTCTCTCCTTTATAGATAGGTATTAAAAAAAGTCATAGAGATGATTGAGAAAAAAATATTTCTGTATAACTTATTTTTATAAATGGGATCTGGTTTCTTAACAATTTCTGTTCAAGCATAAGTATCTTGTCCTCTCTATCTATGTTTTCTAACTAAGAGATTCATGTGGCTTGATAGTCTTCAGAGAGTGTTGATGATCACATCTACCAGTTGACTATGACATTGAATTATGATTTAAATCAGGAATATGTACACAGCCTCAAACTCTGTAACAATGGATGTGCCAACACCAGCACAGGTAGTTGCTCAGTTCCTGGCTCTACCAGCACAACTCAGAGCACTCTATTCCACAGGTTGTCTCTTCACAGGCTGAATTATTTGTCAGAATCTGCAATGCGAGTCAGCTGAATGAAGGCTTCTCTACCTTTGCTAACAGGAGCACTGGGAATGTCACTGGTAAAGGTCTGTGATCCTGGGTGTACACATCTGCAAAAAACTCCTTCTAAACTAGGCTCCAATGGAAAGAAACATGTTTTATCTTTTATGTTTATCTGTGGCACACATTATAGGAGACTAAAGAAAACATCCAAAGCTGATAAGATTAAATTTATACTGAAATGTTTAGGTTTACTTTTTTTCTCCACAGTCCATAAGGGTAGTAATGAATACATCAGACTAAGATGGTATGAGTTTCCCACTGGACCCCCACTGTTTTTCTTTTTTCTCCAGGATTAAACTTAGTAGTTAAACCTAATTACACCAAATGTGCACATTTTTTGACTCATAACTTACATGACATAATATTTTTCTTACTGACTTGCCCAGGAATGCATGGAAAGACATTCTAGCACTACAGCAGTCAGTCTGTGCTCCCAGTTCATCAAAATCCCTACCAGTGCAATGAGCACATGGCCAGTGTTTTTCTCTATTGACATCAAAGGAAATTGCATTAACACCATATTATGTACAGTCTAATGAAGTTGGTATAGTTCTGGGAAGGCACAAGTGACATGCCTTTGAACATAATTTATAGTTCATAAACATATTCATGTTTGGAGGCTCAGTCAGAGTAATTTGTAGCTAACCAGTTCTAATACTGCTGCCAAGAAAATGATCAAAACAATAAAATTGGCATTGTTACAGAGATTTGGATTATATAGAATTAATGATGTAGAGGGAAATTTACTGCTTTGTAGGGAGGTCAAAAGCATTGAATGGCTAGATACTACCTATGTACTGCTTAAGCTACTGCCTTTTATCAGGCCTTTTCCTTACTGCCAGCAGGGCTTAAGTTTGAATTTTATCCTGAAACCTAATGTCAGGTTCAACAATTCCCACAGATTTCTGTAAGAAGTTTTAAAGCATTTTTAATAACAAGTAGAGCAAGAATCACATTACTATTACAATTTGGTTGACTACATACTCTTCAATCTAGGATCAAAGTCTCCTTTAGCCTTCCATATGGGTGTTGTGTTTTGTG
>VWYO01004267.1:43184-68401 GCA_013400275.1 Rhadina sibilatrix
TTTTTTGGTGGGTTTTACTTGTTTGTTTTTGTTCTTACCCTGACAAAAATACTAAAATTACTCAGGAATACTGACTATTGAAATTTTCATTCTAAAATCAAAATATACTCTCCTTGTGTGGAATATATCAGCTGGCAAAAAAACCCTTAAAGCTGAGAACTCAGTGCTTTCACATCTTGTGGTGGAATGAGCAGAAATAAAACATTATAAGGTATACAGAAAAAAAAGTTTAAAACACAGTTTTCCTTTTAAATTTAGGTTAAATAGAATTTTTTAAACTAATTTTAATTAGCTTCTATGAAATCCATGCATTGTCATGAATTTCAAAAAACAGTTAATATGATTATGTTTATAATAACAAGAAAAAATTAAAAAGTATCAGATGTGACTGTATCTCTTGGTTTTAGTTCTATTTTTTATGCTTTCTATCAGATAATTCATGTCTTTGAATGTGCATCCTTTTAAATTTATTTACTCTTTCAAACTTGTGATTTCAAATCAGTCCTATATATTGTCTTGTTTTGTAGAGCTCTCTTGTGTTATTTACTGTGATCTCTCACAAAGTGAGAAAGCATTTCCATATTGATAATTTTTGTCTGAATTAAATATTTGGCCTCTGCAAATACTCATGACTTTTAACTTCATTTTCTGTGAGCTTTTGTTCTAATAAAATCTGTTTGTTCAAATGAACACGGAGAGCAAATAACAAAGAATAGAGATCATGGCCAAAGCAAGTCCATTAAATAATGCAAATAAATATTTGTCTATGTTTTTCTTTTATTCTCTATACTTTTCTGTCATACTGCATTATGTGGAATAATTTGTGTTGCTTTTATGGTAAGTAAAATGAGACATTTGTACTGTTAGTTGAGTTCACCTGTCTGAGAGGTCACACCAGAAGAAAAACATAAGGAATCAGTCTCTTGATGCTGAAAAAAAAAAAAAAATCAAAAATCAGTTAATATGATTATACTTATAATAACAAGAAAAAAATACAGTTAAAAAAAAAAAGTATAATTAGATGTGAATGTATGTCCTCCACTGGTATCCACCAAACCTATAGAATGGGCTTCTCTACAGACCTCTGATTTTGCATCATTAAGTGATGTTCCAGGAACAGGTATTAAGATGCAACCTCAACAGGTTATTCAGTCATGCACAGACTGAGATTTTAAAGCTCTTGGCTTTTAAACCCTTGTCCAAGGTTTCTCTCACACAAACACATGCTCTGTGTAGCTCTAATGGAGCTCACTCCAGCTCTGCCTCTGCCACTGCATGCAGATTTTTCTTTGGTGTGTGCTGAATGCCTGTGGTTCATATAAGTCTCATTCCACCATGCTGGCAAAATGAAGCCAGAGTGTCCAGACCAGAGATATGGAAAATCCTCAAGTCCCACGACAGGAAAGTAGCAATGGAGACTCACATAGTTCTTCAGTATTACACATTAATGTTAGAATGTTCAAGTTTTGTTTCTTGTATTGTAAGACTGTGGAAGAAAGGGTTCTGAATAATAATGTTATTAATATTAATAATAATAATAAACAAATAAAATTTAATGATGAATTGCTGCTACACTGAAGTCAAAGGCAAATCTCCTATTCCTCTCTTTTCCTTGTGTTTCTAATTTAGATCAGAATCAATGCCTTAATTATGGTTGTAGTAGAACGTGCCTGGCACTGAGAACATAATTTTCATTTATCCGTTAAGAAGAAAAGTAAATTGTTGAGCCTGCATCACTCTGCATTCTTGTTACAGACTGACTTGTCTTTTCTTGGAATTGCTCCACAATTGAGATTGCAATTTAGTTTTTGATTGAATGTTTTGCACATTGAATTTCACTTTAGATTTTCTCTAGCTGTTTTAAACTGAAGCATGAGTTCAGTTTACTAACTATTTGAATAACATTGTATGCAGAGCATCATCTTGGGCGACAGAAGCTTAAGGAGGGTAGGGTTATTGAGAACTCTCCTAGCTGGCCTCACTTACATTTGGATGAATACAGCCAATCATCCTGTTCCATAGAGCTATATAGCCTAGGGGCTGGTAGATGAAACTGCTGCCCTCCCAGGCCTTCGGGGAGGCTAACTGGAGGAGAGAAGATGCTCCCTCTTGGCACTCCATCTCAGAATGAAAAGCACAGGTGAAAATCTAAGGAGGGTTCTATGCAGTTGCTCTGTGCAACAGAGGTTGTTATGATCTAGTCACTTCACCAACATAGTCATTTTTAAATGCAATAAATTCACTTTTACGGTCCAAAAGGCTGGACACACTTCTTGTCCCCAGCTACACATTCCCATTTGTTAGCCCTAGTATTCATGAAGCAATGCAAATTTATCTACATGACATATAAATCAAGAAAACAAACAAGCGGTTTTGTACCAGATCAGTGACATAATCTGTTTATTTGGCCATCTGGTTGGAAAAAGGCTTTTACTCTGTGCAGATATGGGAATCAGATTTCTTCTTTTGGCTGCAGGGCAGATTTATGGTGAAGTAGAGTGATAGAGTAGTCATAGAGTCAGCATCTTATTAGCTTATCAGTCACTCAACCATTGCAGAGATCCACTTTTATGGGTGTTATATTAGCCAGGTTGAGAGGATCTCACTAACAGAGATTCCCTCCTTAATTTCTCACAGAAGATACACAAGAATACTTGAGCTCCTGAGCCTAGACCTTGAGGAAAAACTAAACACAGAGTCAAATTTTCAAGTCTCAGCATACATACTGCGATTAATAACATATTAATTTTAAAAAAATGTTTCTAAATAACAAATTAATCCTGTTACTCCTTGTAGGAGTTCCACCAAGGTCACATGAGTGCATGGCCAGGAATTTCATCACTTTTTTTTTGTTAAAGCGCTAGAGAGTTGAAGACCTTTGAAAGTAATGAAAGTGCTACATTGTCTCCACTTTTATTTCATCTTTTTCTGAGGTGAAAGCCTTCTCTGAAGACTGAGGTGTTGTCTGTTTAGGTGTAATCTGTCTCTAGCATGAAAGGTCATAAGTAAGAACTTGGGAATACAAGGCACTACACAGCAAAAAGGAGTGTTATGAGGAAATTGCTTCCTCTAAGCCTCTTTATGAAATTGAAAAAGACATCCAAGTGTTTTTTAACTATGCAAAAATGTCAAAGAAAATAAAAGCCCTTGAAACTAAGTCATTACCTATTCTAACCCTGAAGGGGGATGTAAAGGAGCTGGATCCATTAGGAAGATGAATTTGGTCATATATTTATAGAACATAGTCATATACAGGCTTGAACAAAACAGTGGCAGTTTTGCAAAACTGACTCACCTTAATTCTCTGTTAACTGGTTCTGAGAAGAAATAATTTCAGTGTACCTCAAGAATTCAGGGTAACAATTGCCCATGAAAAGCTATGAATTTAAAACCTTAATTCAAAGGAATTTTTTGACTGTTTCTCTTGCAATTCCTATATCCAGGACAAAGAGAAAAGAACTTTCTGTAGAATGCCTTACCATACACATTAGTGAAATTCAGTCATCCACAAAAGATTATATTCTTTTCTCTCTTAAAAAAGTGCTGTCTGGCTCAGCCCCTTTCTGACTTCTAAATTCTGTTCTTCCCCTTATCTTTGGCCACTTTACTTCACTTTAGTCCGCCGTAATATTGAGAGATTTCTTTGAGAGAAAGCAACATAAAAAATACCTAATTTCCTTTTCTTGATTAATTTTGCATCCCACAGTACCTATTTGCCTTGATGGATCAGAAAATCATTCCCCAGGAAATGAATGAATTTAAACAGCACTTATCTTAAGGAGACAGTAGCGGAATTGTTGCAGCATTTTTCAGGGGTACAGGGTTTGCAGGCAGATTGTGTGTCCATTTTAGTGTTTCAACACTGCGGTTTAAATCATTAGAAAATGTGTGCCCTCATAAATTAAAAAAAAAAAAAAGAAAAAAAATAGTTTGTAGGGTGGTGGTGGTGTTGTTTGTTTTTTGTTTTTTGGTTGGTGGAGTTTTTTTTGGTTTTTTTTTGGCCTGACTCATGAATCTTAGGGTGGTTAAATATCCACCCTACATTTTTATTTTTTTTCCAGATTGACAAGCACAGGCATGTCTTAGTATGCTCCTAATTTTCTTTTAGTAAAAGAAAAGCAGAATTCAAATAACCATTAGAGACATTACAAATCAGAAGGACAGAAGGATTTTCTTGTTTTATCAAAAAGCAGAGTCTTATGCAGCAACCAGCAAAAATTAAGAAGGAGTCAAGAGAATTACTTCAAGCTTAGGCATAGATAATAGGTGATAATAATTAATTGTTAGGAAATGAAGAAAGAATTGGGTTTTTAACATCCCAAAGAACTGAGACAGGTACTCAGGAGAGATTACAGTCTGAAAAGCAGAAATTAAATGAAAGCACACAGAATGGGGAAAAAAATTTGAGAGAAAATATTGACTAATAGAAAAAGTTAGGTATTGGATAACATCAGCTCTTGCTTACAGATCTTTACTGTGTAACTCATTGGACTGAATGTGTAGTATTTATAAATGGGTCATATGTGGAGGATTGAGCACAAAAAGTAGTTGTCCTTTGCATAGTCCTATAAGAGTGTAATCCAAATTGTTTTTCAAGAAGCTAGCTAAATGTGTGAAAAACATTTTAAAACAAATACCGTAGAAAAACCTTTCATCTCTAGGAGTCGAACTGTGCTATTTTGTTTTTATTTTATTTTATTTTAATTTTATTTTATTATATTTTATATTTTATTTCATTGTATTTCATTGTATTTTATTTTATTTCATTGTGTTTTGTTTTCATACAGAAAATCTCCAGTATCATTCAACATTAGAAGAAGAAAGAGCATAAGCATGTGAGAAGAAACGGCATAGGTAGAGTAGGTCCTTTTTCAACAATAGCTGAACAGTGTCAAGTTGAACACTGTTGAACAGTGGCTTCTAAGAAATGAATGGCAGAGGGAATTTTGGAACTGGGAGCAGAAAGGATAATTTTGACAAGCAAGTGGTCATGCTGACATTGAAAACTGTTGCAATCTCCTATTTTTAGGAAACAAAATTAGGCAACAAGCAAATCAATTCACATCACACAATGGTGAACGTGTGTTTCTTTATTAAATGGTTCTGTTTTCCTCAGGTAGTGTGCGTGCCAAATGATGTAATTGTTACCATGGGAACTGTCCTTTTATAATATGAAATTTAGAATAAAGCTCTGAGTGCTTCTAAAATCCCACCTGGCATGCATGTATTATTTTTCTCCTTTAAAGAGTATAAATAAATAGTAAAAAATAAATAATGTTCTTCTGTTTGTATCCTTAAGTAGCACTTAATTCTTAAAATAGATCTACCTAATGAAAGTGGTTTCACTGTTTCTGGAATAGGTGTTACCTAGTGTGAGCTCCAGATACATGATAATTTATTTAAAACTGAATAAAAAGGAAAATTATGAGATAAAAATACAAATTGTACAACTGCTTTAGAAAAATGGATTTTGTCAAGGGCTGGTTTAGAGACAAGGGGAATTTCTAAAATATTAGAGTTTAAATAAACTGCTTTTCTAGTCATAATAATAATAATAATAATAATAATAATAATAATAAAAATAAAGTGCTGTATTTATATATTAAAATTAGAAAAGTGTATCCAATACTCCTCCTCTTTCTAGTCTATTAATCTGACAATCTTTCTTCTGAATGCTGGAAGAAGAGAGGAAACATTTGCTGCAAAAGCACTTGAAATACTCTTCTGGGAATCTTAATGTTTCAGCAAGAGTAATATTTTGCAAATGTTGTAATTTTGTGGCAAAATAACACATTTTATTTTTTATCTGGGGGGAATGCTTAACCATGGTCCTTTTACTTTCTGTTTTACACCAGCATACACATAAATCACATTTCCATAACAGGTTCTGAGAACCAGAAGTAAAACAGTAGTGTCTGACGTTTCTTTTTCCTTTGTGTTTTATAGTTAAGTGGAAGCTAAGCTATGTGATTGATTCATCCTTAGAATATCTCTTACCCCAAAATATGATTTTATAAAATAATGCAGATTCAGCAGATTCCAATCTAAAAGGCTAGACTTCAAGGCAGCCCTAAGCCATCAGTTAACATTGTTTAATACTTTATTTTATTTTGCTTAATATATGGAATACAAATTTTCCGTATAAACATAATTCACGTGATAAAGAGATTTTTCTCAAGTTTCTTCAGTTCTGGAAACACCAATCTTTTACAAAGTCCATGACTAACTTGTGGAAGCAAATCTGACATTTTAATTAGAATGTGCCTTACTCCCACAACATCTTTCATTGCAAGCACTTTACCGACATTTATTAATTAGTGGTCTGATCTGGCAACCCTTACTCACCCGCATAATTTTTACTTGCAATAGCAATCATTCAGACTTTTTGCATGACTAGGATTTACGGAGTCTATGCCTGTTCAGTATAAATGAAGCTCAAAAACATGATTTCCTGAGCAGGGCTTCAGGAAATCAATTGAAAATCGGCTCGATGAGGGCAGCCATGGGTAAATAAGGCAGTTATATGTCCCAGGATGTACCTGGCTGTAGTGAAAGAGGCTCAGATATGATTCTTTTTACTGCCAGAGCCCTGATGAACCAGGATGCCTCCTAATGATGTGTTCAGAAAAACTTTTTAACCATCTCACCCTGAGAAGGGAAAGGAATAAAGGAAAAAAAGAAAACAAGGACTAATTACGTGACTATGAGACAAAATAGTAGAAAATGAGGAACAGTATGTGTGTCAGAGAAGTAAATGTATAAAAATTCTCGTGGGTGTTCTGTGCTGGGATTTGACACGATCCAGGAAGGGTAAAAGGCCCCATGGTGGCCCTGACCCCCCACATCACACAGGACCCTCCAGTCAAGGATCACCTCCTCAGTGGATGAACCAGCTTGGAAGGTATCAGGGAAAATGGTGAGGAGATCCTGCAACTCAAAGAGCACTTGGAATATGAGTGTGTAAATAAAAAGGTGAGGTAAATGTGTAGCAACCATCTGGCAGAGGATCCTGGCACACTTGGAGGACACTTGTTCCTGACTTGCCCTCTTGTTGCAGGGGGAAGCAGTTGGAGAACTTAACAGGAAACAAAAACATGGTATGAGCACACTCACCACTTTGTTACATCATTTCCAGCTGATACCTGTCCAGTGGATCAGGGAATTGGATCTCAATATAATCTCACCCACTGGTTTTTTACTCTTTTTTCAGGTGATAAAAGGCATTTGTATGCTGGAAGTGGGCAGGACATGACCATGATGACATGGAGCTGGTAAAGTATGAGCTCACAAAAGCCTTTTCATGGAGATTTCCTGGCCTGCCTGGATCTTATGCAGCTGGCTCAGGTGTGTGGAAAGACTGTGCAGAGAGGCTAGACACACAGAGGCCTGGGAAAAAGTAGTGGAGGGTAAGCATGACATATCCTCCTTCAGGACAGGCACAAAATAGGAGATTCCTGCATTTAAAGTACTCTTTAGTTCTTTGAGCAAATTTTGGGGAAATGCAACAATCAGACCATTCTGTGAACTTTTCTTGTAGCACAAAGCCAGCCTCTTTCTGCCTCTCATGACTGTTCTTGGCACACTGAGGAGGACTCTATCCCTTTGCAGGCGTTTGGCTAGAAGGTTTCTCCTTTTCTCGATGTGAAGGTCTTGATCTCTTCCAAGTGCTTCTAAACCCCAAGGAGCTCCTTGCAGGAAACAAGTAGTTCAGGAATATTCAGAGAAGACTTCTCAGGCTGATGGCCAAAAGCTGCTAAAGCTCTTGCAGCCATAAATGGTACTATGTTTTGTTATTTGTGATTACTTATCAAGACCATGTTATGGCTTCTCTCAGCACAGTTGCCAGCACCTTTCCAATCTCAACAGAAGTAATAAGACTGTAAATTCACTTTTCAAGGTCCCTAATTCTGCTCTGGGACAGGAGTTTTTATTCTTAGGTTTGTGTCACAGGCTCTCTCCAGCCCTTTACCCTTCTCATTCCCATGTCTATATATCTGAGAGGCCTTGAGGCAGGTATGTGCTTCAAAAATTGTCAGCAGCAGTATTGGATCCCGAGTCCAGAGCAAGCAGAGTGAGTTATAGCCTTTTACAAAGTGGTTTGAATACATTCATGTAACACTTCGTACTTATGTAAATGGTCTGCGTGATTTTAGCTGAGCTACTAAGGAGTAAAAATTGTGAGTAAGAGTTTGAGCATTAGTCATTTATCAGTAAATGTTGGGTAAATGCTTGCTTTTTCAATAAGAAATTATTGTCAGTAAAGACCTGAGTTCATCCTAGGAAGTACAGAATTTTTCTTACTAAATTACCTAGTTGGGATTGTTAGAGAAAGCTTCCTCTGGGGAGAGAGGGTTAGGAAAGGAGAGGATGGCATCTACAGATATTTATTTAGGTCATTAAGGTCTAATTCTCTGCCTGGAGAAGCTTCTCTGTCTCTCCTGACAGGAGGGAAGCTTCCAGTAATTAGGCACCTAACTTACACACTGCTGCAAAGTGGGCTGAAGCCAAGTCACCATGCAATCAATTCTACTCCATGCGTCCAGGCCAGCCATGGAAATTGAGCTCTTGTGAAATCTGTTTTTACTGTAACCTCTGCTGTAACCTCTCCTGCCTCTTCTGGGCCTGGTTGTCTGTATTACCCTGTCCCAGTTCTGATGCAGCTCAGCAGCACAATTTTGGTCCAGACTTTTGAAGAAGTCTTTAAGTGATGAGAAGGTCCAGAGAGTGGGGCTAAGTAGGATAAGAGGGAAAATTCCAGGCAGAGGCACAATGCTGAGATGTTGAGTCTGTGACTATCATAAAGATTCAGGAAGAGAACTGCCAACTTGGTTGTCATTAACGAAAGTAAGAAAAAATAACATTCCAAGGAGTTACTTGGTGTCATTAATCTCAGTCTGTTGTATGTCAGTGATGTCCATGGGGTGGCAGTTTAAAGAGGGATATTACCTGAAGCTAGGAACCAAGGGTTCAGCACCTCAGCAAAACTTAGCAACATTTTAGGGAGCTGCTAAGGATGATGATTCTCTTCACTAATGCCTATCTGAGCAGTAAATACCTTTCCATACCTTTCTGGTGATGTTGAGATCACTAATGTTTATCCCAAGAGTTCAAAATATCTAGCTGCATATTTCATGTATTAGCCAATAAATTATTGCTTTATGCCTTTGCCTGTATATGTCCTGCTTGCAGACCCCTCTTTGTTCCCAAATAAAATGATCCAAAGAAGGGCAGCAACACCTGATGTAAAAAGTTGGCAACTTTGCAACAGTTAATCATAAAGAGTCACATTAGATTCTTAAGAATTTTGCACAGTAAGAGTCAGACTCTGTGAAACTGTCTTGATTCTTCAAGTGTCATGGCTTCCTGTGTTCATCTCTAATTTTCAAAAAGTTTTTCTCCTTCTCAGTATTAATCTTTTGCAAATGTTGTGAAAGGTCATAAGTAGCATTGTATTTAGAAGTCAGAAGAGAGACTGGTCATAAGAGATGTTTTCTTTAAAAATGTATTTCAAGATATGAGGGAAAACTGTTTTATAGCATCTTGTTTTCTAGTAGCATAATAGCACTTATATTTATTTTCATGATTTTCTTCATTCTCATCAGAGATTCTATAAAATTTACCATTGCCTTTTCCTCATTTCTTTATTTTTATATCTTCCAGTATCCTATAAAGTTCCGAAATGTTTTGTTATATTTCCCACCCTAATTTCTAGCCGTTGTCCTAATTTACAGTATTCATGTACATTGCTTTTCTTTCTCTTCCCTTTGCTGAGATTAAAATGAAAAAGTGAATTCAAAATGGTCAATTACTTTTTTTTGTTTATTATGAAATAAAATCATACTTCCCTGCTCACAGAGAACAATAGATTGTTTAACTTAATATCGTGGTAATTGAATATATTTCAACAAGCTCTGTCAAGGAATTGTCATAGTAAAGTTATTTAAGAATTTCTCTTTCACCTGCCTTTGCGTATTTTTTAAGACTGTCTTCATTGAGTTATAATTAATAACTGAAATATATCAAAACTCACTAGCTTTTCTACCCTAGGTGCTTTAAGAAATTTTCCACATTACACTGACCCATTGCACTTTCCTAATATAGTATTGAAAAACACAGAATCCTCCTGATTTGTTTTTTTCATTGTAAAGTGAAACCTCGCAATTTTTGTGGCAGACAGAAAATGAACCTAAACAATGAGGCTTGTTAATAGTCCCGACTTCTGTAAATGTCATTATCTTTATGATTACAACCCAATAATTTTTCCTGTCTTAAAACCTCAGTTGCAAACGTGACTTACCTAAGCCCAGGTTAAGCTGGTTAAATAAACAGCAAAAATATATTTTATATTAATGTAAAAACAATCAGATTATTTAGAATTCAACTTTGCCTGAGGACTGGGAGGAAAAAAGTGATCTTTCTTCCTTTCTCTTCCTTTCTTTTCTTCCTTTCTTCCTTTCTTCTTTTCTCTTTTTCTTCCTTTCTCCCTTTCTCTCTTTCTTCTTTTCTTCCTTTCTTTCTTCCTTTCTCCTCTCACTTTCTTAAAAGTAACTACACAAATTTACAGAACCTTCCACTCTCTAAAAAATATTTTTATCTACCTTTGAAGTGAAACTACCCGTCTTCCTCCAAAAAAGCAAATATCCAGAAAAATCTAGTCACTCTAGTTAATTTTTCATCATAAGAAGAAGTAGACTATAAGAATGGAGAAAATTCTAGCCTCTCAGGTGAAACTAAGCAAAAAGTCTTGAAAATTATTGTCTACTATGTCCTTGTAAGAAATTCTTTCCTTTGCATTGTTTGCTAGTCCAGTGATTTCTAGAGAGAAACAAACAAACAAACTACACAAACAAACAAACAAACAAACAAAACCTCAAAACAAACAACTTTTCTCTGTCGTTGGTCAGGCTTGGCTATGAGTATGATCCATGCCTCATGAAATTCCTCCTGCTGCTTATATCTTCTGTTTTAGGGGGGGCTTTCAAAGTCTTTGTCACTTTAGTGCTGCTGAAAGCTTTTCCTCTTTCTCCACTTTGTCCTCTTATTCTCTGGCATCACAGATTTGTCTTTGTATTAGCTGCTTTTTTGCACCCAGAATAGTTTCCAAGTTCATCCAGCAAGCACCTCTGTCTCAGGTAGCAACAAGCCACACAGTGTACCCAGCCTCAGCTGAGTTCAGATTAACACAGCTGAGGAGCCAGTGAGTCGGCAGTCATCGTGCAGGATCTTGTGTTGAGTGGATTTTTCTCTGTACTGCCCTGTACTTAATCCCCAAACCATCCCTCTGGTGAGCAGGCAGAGGTGTTCCAGAGGAAACAGCAAAGCAATCTTCCCTCCTTGGCACAGTATCCTGCCTTGCCCAGTACAAAGCATACAGTACCCACACATCAAAAGGGAAACAAGCACCATATACCACAGGCAAATTTTATCAATATTTAAATGGGTATAACATATGATATTTAAAAAAATTATAAATAAATAAATAAATAACAAATAAATTAATAATGAATAAATAAATAAGATAATAAATAAAATGGAAAATCCAATTTAGGGCATATTTTTCTTCTTTTCATTTTTTTTTCTTCTTTTACAGAAAGCAGACAAAAGAATTTAGGCTTTTTTCACAGTGAAAATTTGACAACACCAACAAGTGCCAACAGATTGGTTTTATTTTCAAGAAAACAGTTTTTCAGGGTAAATTATTATCTTTTTAATTGTGTATGTTTTTAATGATGAATTTGAATAAATTCTGCTCATTTCCTTGCAATTCACTTCCGTACATTAGACAAAGAATATATCCTTATCTCTGTACACTTGGACCAATGTTCTACTGAATTTTTAAGAGTAATCAGAGATGCTGCTGCATTCTTTTTCAAGCAGAATATGAATAACATAAATTGAGAATGATTCAATGCATTTTCTTCATCTGTAGTCTAAACCACTTTCCTTTAATTTCTTTTCCAGAAAGATAAATGGGTTTAAAGATTAAAAATTGTAATGCTTAGGAAAAAAACTATTGTTTTCTGTATGGGTTCTTAAAAAATACTATGAAATACTTGCCCTGTCCAAAACATGTATTGGTAACAATGATGGTGAATGGGACAGTCAGAGCTAGCAGAGAAAATTATTTCATATTGAAAATTATTTCAAATGAAATTTCAAATGATAAATCAGAATCTTCACTGTTTGCTGTTCTGTAGAGAAACTTCAAGCCATGACTTATTTTTCTTTCATTTTGGATCCACTTTCTGTCAGAATCATTGCAGATGTTTATGAGCAGGTTTTTCCATTTATAAGGAGAAATAGAAGAGTAAGATTAAAGAAATTAAAATGGGATATAAAACAAATAAAAATAAGCTAAATTACTTTTGAGGGAAAGAGATAAAGAAAGAAGACACAATTATCACTCTAAAAAATCCCATGATCATTGACTGATAAAGGAGAAGAATTTCATAAGTGTCAGTACCCTGAACCCAAAGGGACCAGGCCCAATACTTCTGACAGCACATTTTTGAAATATATATGATACAGTGTGCATATTTGGTGAGTTCTTCTCCCAGAGGAGAAAGCCACATCTATACCTTTGGCAGAGAAGCTTGCTGTCCTGAATATATACTGAAGGTGTTTATTCTGTACAGTCACCTCCTACAACCCTGGAGTTACTCTAAGCTGAAGTAGATTAATACATTGCCAATGAAATCAACAGATCTCTGCCAATTTACATTGACTGAGGTTCCAAAGTTGCTGGAGGGGAAAAAAATGGCCCCAGTGTCCCAGAAAACAGAATGAAAAATAAGAAAATGCAAATCACTTGAGGGCAGACCAAAAACACACAACTAACTCAGTTTGCTTCGCACTGGGCTGTTACAGAAAATATTGAAGTGCTTTACATCCACTTCAGTACATCCATGAAGGACTGAGTTCCTATAGTTAGCCAATTAATATAAAACAATAGAATGAGTTTCTATAAATTTACATTAATTTACTTGTGACTTTCTACCAGACACAAATCAAATCATCCATAAACAAAATAATAGAAAATGGGATGACCATACTTTAGGATGAATTCTTACCGTACTCTCTGTGTAACCTTATTGTTTTCATCAACAGTCAATTTTTTTCCAGAACAAATACAGTTCTCCTAGATAAGCAATTAACGCTCTGCTTTTATCATTTATTGTGAACCATTCCTTCACCTCCTTTCCAACACTGTCCCCATACCTGTCTGGATAGAGTTGCTCAAAAAAAAACCTAATATAAGCTTTAATGTATAATAGCTATAATATGTAATGAAGCTTGATCATATAATTGGCTTTACAGCTTGGACTGAATTGCATTGCCTTATATTTATGACAACTTGTCAGGGAATTACTTTATGATGTTGTGATACAACCGGTCAACTGAACATCTTACCATGGAAAAATTCAGCTGGTGTGCTGGTCATAATTTCAATTTTTTTTTTTTTTTTTTAGATTGTGTTGTAAGGCTATCACTCGGCCTCCAGCTAGATCAACAGGTCATTTGTTGCTTCTATGCTGTATCTGCTAACCTTGCCTTGAAATTTCCTTTACCCTATGGAGTGTGGAATGGCAGTGGATGTCTGCAGATTGGCAACTGTATTATGTCCTATATCTCCATCAATTATAATCAGAACATATGCACTCAGCTCACATGCAGACAGCTGAATTGAAAAAAAATTTATTTATTCTTTTGCATCTCAAGTTGATGCCCAAACACAAGTTAAACACAATACTGAAAGGAATTTAAACAATAGCATAAAAGTGCCTTCCCATGGAGCAATCTGGGCCAAACCCAGATGTCTGCTAGTTTAAAGCAAGTTAAATGACTTGTGATTAAATTAACCCATGGCTGAGAGTGACTAATGAATCTACTAATGTAATTAAGAACAGAAAGATGTGGCCAGAAGAGTCACAAAATGAGACACAGTAATGGCCAGGGCAATGATAACTGGGATGTCCATAAGCCTATAAAAAGCGGATTCAGCTCATCCAATTTTAGGCATTGAGTAGACCTCTCTGTCTGAGTTAGACACTCAGCTTTTTTATATTTAACAGAGAGAAATACGAACATGTAGGGCAAAGTTCATATTTCCTAGTTTATTAGTCTACATTAGGTAGAAATAAATGTCTTCCTAACAGTGCCTATTTCTCTTCATTGGCAATAAAAAGAACCTAGGGTAACTAGCTTAAATTCAGGCATCTACATTGGATCAGAGGACTCCCACCTGGATGTCTGTAGATAATAGTGTGTCTTATATCAGAAAGAAGCTCTACACCATCTGCTCCAGACAGGCTTGTCTAAAGCTCCAACAGTACCAGAGGTATCCTTTATCGACATGCCAATTAGACGAGCAGCTGCATTAGTCCTTAAATTTGCCCTGCAGCTAGAGACGTCTAATCCCACCCAGTTATCTCATTATGGCAAATATTTTAAAATTGTAGCACCCACAAGAAGAGAAAGTGCAAAGAGATTGAATAAAAACCCCATAAAAATTAATTTTTTTTTTCTCTTCAGCCATCCCACCAACACTTGCCATTGTAAAAAAGACCGTGTGCAGAAAAAAGTACTCTCATGAGGGAATTTGAGAAAACATTATATATCCAAAATAAAAGACTTAAAGGAGGACTTAGAATTCAGATTAACTACAGCTAATGTTATCAACGAGAATAACAAAAAGCACATGGGAAAGAGAATTAAAGGTAGTGAAAATGTATGAAAAATATTATTTTTTTTGCTATCAGGAAAGCATTTAGCAAAAGGTACACATTCTGCTGTCACTGCAGTCAGTCTCAGCAGCCTGAAAGTTTAAACCTGCTATAAGGTACCCAGCCTGTTGTTTGGCAACACAAGTTGCCAAGGCAACAGAAGCCAGTGACACTTTCCGCCTTCCTGATGGATTTTGCCACTAAAATACGGAAATCGGGGTCCTGAACTGAAATGATGTTTCTTTGGAAGACATTTTATGATGCCATGAAATCCCTATCTCATAATAAAGGACACAGGTATTCTGAAACATTAAATGTGTTTCTTTATTTTGCCAACACTTACTGATATGTCACAGGGCATTTAATTTATTAGATGAATGTTTGGAATTCTGACATACTGGTCAAAAGAACACTAAATAGGGTACTGCTATACTTGCATTAAAGCCCTTTATATGGGTAAAACCATGTAAGAAATGTAGACAACAGAGAAGATTAAAATTGCTCTATAGTTAATGATTTAAAATCTATTTATAAGATTTTGCACAACTAGGTGCACATATGGAAAACCAGCTTTTTGTTGTACAGTTTACAACGTTTAAATAACAGCTTCAAAAGATAATGCTTTTTAATTTTAGTTCGAAACAAACAAAAACATTCACTGAAGCATGGAAAATATTTTAAGGGTATAATCTTAACTATCTTAATGTGAAAGAGAAAAACCTAAACTAGAATCCTTCTTCCCAGTGTAATCAAACCCTTGATTTGTTCCCCAGCTCTCACTCCTTGTTCGTCTCTCCTAGCTGTAACTTTGCACACATTCCCCCTTGTTTAAACCCCACAAGATTTTCCTTTGTGAGTCATTACTCAGTTCAATGTAGAAATTCTTTTGAATGCTGCTTAAAGCTATTCTCCCATTGATCTGCACAATGACATGTGTCCCATAGCAGATGGACTTGCTTTCCTCTTAATAAATATCCCAAATGCTTCCATATCCTTTTCAGGATTAATTTACAGAGAACATAATTGTTCAAGTAATTTAATTTTGTACTTAAAAAAATAAATCTATCAATTCTATTAAGGTATTCACTTTGAAAGTATTCAGATATCTTTGTATACTGAGAGCAAATCAGACTTTTACATTTTTTACTAATACACAAGTAACATTTAATTTGAACTATTTTGTCTTCAGGTTTTGAAATTTTCTCTTGTTTCACTTAAAATAATAATTGCTTTTTCTGCATTGTCAGCTCATAATGTTATACATTTCTGAAGAAAAATACCTTATCAAATGCATGAATACAGCCCACATTCCTGACATCAGATGAGTCACTTTATGTGTGAGCCAAATATACGGATAAAAGTTAGTTTACTGTAATGTGATAAAAGCGAACCTGTATCAAACAGCAATAATCACATATACACTATACCAAATTAGTTATTCCAAATGGCACTACAGGCAGTTTGTAACCCCTTTGCATGTCACAAAAACTGAACATGTTGTTTCCTTTAAAGCTGAGACTTCATCCATAGCAGTTACTTGACTCTAGTTCCCTAAATAAACACAGGGTCTTCATGGAATAAGGTGAAAGAGAACCTTCAAGTGAATTGTTGTCAGTAAAAAGGAATGAGGCACAGTTAATGTAACAAGTGTCTTTCACATTTTCTTTCCAGTGTCTTTCACATTAGAAAAAAAAATATAATACAAAGATCTCTCAGTTCAGAGCAGAATTGCAGAATGGAATACTTAGAAAATTAATTCTAAGCAAAAAAGGAGAGCAGTAATTCAGAAGTCTAAATGACAAAGTAGAACTTGGTAGTCTTTTATGATGATTAAAATAGTTTAAATTTTTAGACATGTTTAAAATTATCTGATATTTTTTCAATGTCAGATCTCTGTGCAAATAACCACATATTTATTAAATATCAGTAATACTATCATTTTTACTTCCCTAAAATTCACATATAATTTTGTAAGTACAGCTGTTGAGGTCTTAAATATTTGAACACAATTTTTGACCTGAGTGCAGTAACAAATCAAAGAGTGAGATTTTGTTTGTTGTAGAATCTTTGTGTTTCGAAAATGTTTTTCAGGCACTGTTTGCTGGAGAAAAGATGTCCAGAAAGCATCATGTGTTCTGTGCCCTCCAACAGAATGAACCAATCATTCAAATTCAATCAATCTCTGAAGTATACATTTATCTGCTTACCCCTGATGGAACACTGGGGTTTTACTTTCAACTTACTGATTCCTTCTAAATTATTTTTTCCTTGGGAAAAAAAGATGCACCTCCCTCTATATTATATTTGCATCCCCCAAAAATAATGACAACAGAAATGGCAATTTCAGGCTTCCAAACTGTCTGGCTGAAAACCTTTCAGGCACGAAACTGAAAGTAGAAGCTAACTTTAATAAGGAGTATTTGACCTAGTAGTCAATCTAAGCTATATGAAGATAATGAAGAATATTTGAAAAACATATAATAATAAGAAAAATAATAAAGCATGAGTGATGTGGCAAGAAGAGAGAAATAAATGCTAGCAGTGTGAAGAATTAAAATGGTGGCTTGTATATGAAAAATTGCTGCCCTATCAAGAGTAGATATCTGTACAGAACAATAGGGTAGAGTGCTGAAAATGAAATCACAATGTAGGTTCTGACCACATCATTAAATGAGGGATGGACAGAGATTCTCCTGAAATAGTTTTTAAAATCTGATCAATATAATTTGACTATAACCTGCATATTTGCCATGTGATACATTTATTCCATCCTGTAGTGCAGAGTGAAAATGTCCTACCCTTGTTGGCACATGACTTGTGTTCACTTCAGAGTCGTAAGCTAAGCCAGAATACCTATTCGCTGCTACTCTGAGGGTATATTTTCCCACCTCCTCTACACACCAGTGTATAAGCAGACTGTAAATACCCCTTCAGTCTCCTATCATTGACTCCTCTTTCAAATCTAGTTAATCATGGATCTTGACGATCATTCCATTTATGACTGTGGAAACTGCACTTATATATTTAGCCTCTACAACCCAGGACTTTGATCAGGCGCAGTTTATAATTCATTTTCTTAACTTAATACAGCTATTAGTGTAGATTCTAATCTCCAGCTTCATGCATTAGATTTGCTTGAAGAACAGAACTGGACACCTAGAAATTAGAAGAAAACAAAAAAGTAATAATGAGAATTTTCTAAGAGAATTTTTTTTCCTCTGGTTACATAAAATAATTAGTGATTTAATCATCTAGAAAAAGAGTTTTTAATTATACAGGGTAATTTTATTCCTTTTTTGTACATTGGTTTTCTCCAAGTAGTTTTAGTAGTCTTAGTAAGCAGGAAAAAATCATTTAAATACATTTTTCTCTTTATATTTTTTTTATGTACACACTTATTTGAAATCACTTGGTTTACCAGGCTATTTATTCCAACATTATTTAAAAATTAAAATAATTTAAAGAAAACTTCTTATGTAATCTATTTGCTGGTCATAGAATATTAATCTTTCTATTGTTCTACATAGACATATTTGGAAGCTCAAAGAACCTTTTAAAGTTTTAAGTCAGGAAACAGGTAGATAAACTATAAAATTATACTGAAATATATGAATATGTAAATATAGACTAATTTTTATTTAGAAATTGAAATAAACATTTTGTTACTAGTCTCAGTAGTTTTGACCATTCTGTATCATTTACAGGATAACAGAAAACAGTAAATGTTATTCAAGTAAAGAAAGAGATTGATTAACATATGGTCTGAATTCTAAACCTAAAAGTATTTATTAATAATTATTCCAGGTCGTTTAGATATGAACAGTTAAGATTTTAGTAGAACAAAAGACGAACACTTTAAATTGCTCTCACTTAGCTAATAACTCTGCATCTGTACTGACTTATAGGCATAACTAAGTTCAACTACTAAATAGTTTATTTCTAGAGAATGACTATGAAACTTGGCTGTTGGCTGAGTTTTATTTCTATTGTTGGTTAAAAAAATTTCATCACTTTAAAATGCTGATTTTTATCATAAACCACTACTTTAAATCTTTAAATTGAATGACGTTAGAACATGCTTTCTGAAAGAATTTACAATTGCTTAAGTATCATTGTGCTTTTAAAATATAAACTGATACATATGTCCTATTTTCATAAGTTAAACCTAATTTAAGCATGGCCTTAATTTAATATTGACTTTGATTTTTTTTAATCAGTGGTTATACTAAGCTCAATGTGCTTTACCACTGTAGGGACCAGTTCTTACATGGAACAGGCAAAATTTTCACACCTTGCAAAGCTCTAGACATCCATAAAACAAATAAAGTGCAATTATCAGATCCTGATGGCTTAATGTTAAAAATATTCTAATACTATGCTGTCTGGGAAAAGTTGAAATTGACCTCACCCAGCAGTCATTTAAACCAGAAGGCAAAACTTTTCAGCTTAATTGCAGATATGTTTCTGAGTATACATTTTCCTGTTCATGAAGACATGGTAAAATTTCACACTATTAAGATGCAAAGAAAAGTTTAATATTTTAAAGGAGCTAGATTGGCTTAGCTCTTCAATAGCATATATTTTATATGCCTATAAATGTCTGTTACAAAGCTAAAGAAAACATAGTCTTTGAATTGCCTGTGCTCTATGATACAGCTCATATATCAGAGAAAGATGAAGAGAATATCATACCATCTAAATCTATACTTACAAGTGGAGCATTTGTAATCCAGTCTCTGACCGTCTCTCCCTTGGGCTATTCCAGTGGAACATCTGTTGAGGGGCTTATTCTGATAATGCAGTGCTCTTAGGGCTCTGCATATATTAACTGTAGTACTAAAACATTGCACAATGTTCAATTGTAACTCTGAAATATTCCTCTTCAAAATTATTTTAAAAACTTCTACAGCAGAACATAATATAATTCCTTCAGCACCACCAGAAACACTTACTGAAAGTAAATGGATTTGGGATGGACACTTAGAAAAGTTAGGCTCATGATACTTATTTACATAAGGAATTAACTGTCTGTGGCCAGAGAGTTGAGGTTGATGGCTCTCTGCCCAGGTAGAGGTCACTGACAAACAATAACTCTCAGGGTTCTGTCTTGGCACTGGAATATTGGTGCCCTACAACATCTTCGTCAATAATGCAGACAGCTTTGATCAACTGCACCCTCAGCAGGTTTGTAGATGACATAAAGCTGAGCAGTGTGATTCACACAACAGAAGGATGGGATGCCATCCACAGGGACCTTTAAAAACTTGAGAAGTGAGCCCACAAGAACTTCATAGGGTTCAGCAAGTGCAAGTGCTGCACCTCTGTTGGAGCAATCTCAGATATGAGTATGGACTGGGGGATGAACAGATCAACAGCGGCCCGGCACAGAGGGACTGGTGGATTCTAGTGGATGAAAAGGTCTGTATGGGTCAACAGCGTGCACTACAGCTCAGAAGGCAAACCACATTGTAGGCTGTGAAGTGGCCAGCCCCTCTATTCTGTCCCTGTGAAACCCTGCCTGGAGTATTGCATCCGGGTCTGAAGTACTTGGCTAAAGGAAGATATGGATCTGATTGAGTGGGTCCAGAGGAGGACCATGAAAATGATCTAATGGCTGGAGATCCTCTCCTATGAAGACAGGCTGAGAGAGTTAGGTTTGTTCATGCTGGAGAAGGAGCAGGTCCAGGGAGACTCCTTTGCAGACTTTTAATATATAAAAGGAACTTATAAGAAAGTGGGAGTGGGCATTTTACATGCAGGTAGTGATAAAACAAGGAGGAAAGGGTTTTAAACTAATAGTGGAGAGATTTAGATTAGATGCGAGGAAGACATTCTTTACTGTAAGGATGGTGAGGCATTGGAACAGATTGCCCAGAGAAGCCGTGGATGCCCCATCCCTGGAAAGGTTCAGGGCCAGGCTGGACAGTGCCCTGAGCAACCTAGTCTAATGGAAGGTGTCTCTGCCCATGGCAGAGGGCCTGGGACCAGGTAATCTTAAGGTCCCTTTGAACCCAAGCTCTGATTCTATTATTCTCTGTGCCCGTGGGAAAAGAAAAGGAAAAAAGAAGGTGGAGGGAATAAAGGCAAAAGAGAGATCATTTTGAAGCAGTATAAAATCTATGTTGTATTACCCCAGGTTGAAAGCACACTTGGAATGATTAGGGCTGTGGTAATCACATTTAACTGGAGTTTTCTTTCAACATTATTTATGGCAATAAACATTCTAACTCACTTGAGTACAGCTGATCTATGTATTATCTGAGTTACACTACAACAGTTATTGGAATTTAATTTTAGAAACCAACCTACAAATAGGCAAATGATTATTAGTCCATTTTATTTTCCTGTTTGGTGTATAACAGTATTTTGTGCGAGTGAATTGCCCATTAATAGTCTCAACATGCTAGTTTTGTAAACAAGATAGACTCTTAATTATATTTTATCTAACTGTACTGAATGTACCACAAATTAATGTGCTACATTTAACAAATGGTATTTTAAAAACGTGAAAAAAAGGATTTGATGCTGTCAAGAATGAAAGGTTACTCTTTCTAAATATTTTGAAAACTACAAATTTTTGCAAGTGTGTTTTGAGCAAGACCTTTATCAAAAACAAGTCTGAAATAAATTTACTAGGTGTTCCTAAATATATACATAGAATTTTCTTGATTGTTTTTTGTTTTGTTTTGTTTTTAAATTGAAGGTTTGGTTTTTTTTTATATCTATATGTATACATTCATCTCCTTGGTCCCCTTAAAGGATGTTAAATTTATGTAAGAGCTATATGCATTAGTATTGCTTTCTCCTGCTTTTCCTCCTGCCCGGCTAGTACCTGCAGAAGAACTGGCAACAAGTCTTTCTGGGTCCTGGAAGGGAAGTGAGGTACAGGAGCCTTACCAGAGCTTTCCGAGAGGATTCTCTTGGCAGCCTGTAGCAGCTCATGGCAGCACACAGGCAGGCAAGACACAACACGGCTTCTCAGGGTGTTGATTAGTTATTTGGGGGTTTATTTGGGGGTCTCACATCAGGGGGGAGCAGCATGGCTCCCACAGAAGAGAAGGGGGCAAAAGAGAGGGAGGGAGCAAGAGGGAGAGGGGGCAAGAGAGAGAGCAAGCAAGAGAGCCTCTGCCTCCTGTCTTCAGCTTAAAAGAGTTTTCCAGGAGGGGGCAGACCCAAGGCTTGGACCAATGGAATACTGAGGGTCGGAGGTGTTGGGTAACAATTGGGTTACAATGAATGGGAACTTAGGGGGTGGTTTACAACAACTTAGTAATGAACCATACACTTTGGGGTAGAACAGAACCATGATTCAGGAAAAATGAATCACCACACATTAGTTATTTTTTTTGTGCATGTTTTAGTTGTTTACGAAATGTTTAATATAAATAATCCTGTTATGTGATCCTTACTTGTACAGAGAAAATTTTTGCTTCACACTTGATCTCATCTACTTCCTCATGAATGAGAAATATTTCTGTTTGTAACCATGACCTTCAAGAGGCAGTGCACCTCAGTATCTCCCCAGATAGCAGCATACTATCATTATTACTCATATATAGGTCAGAAAATTGGTGCCAAAATTTTGTATGTGCTTAGATGTAGAATTTCCTAATTAAAATTTCCAATAATTGTAAAACCTTCTCCAAAACATAGAAGGACACAGGTAAGAGCAGACTTCTGTAAAATAATTAACATTATAAGAAGATGTCTGTTGCCTATCAATATAGGTTTCGAGTATCAAATATTTACTCTAATATTCTACTTGACCTCTAATTTGAGATACTGTCGTTCTTCTGAAGATCGTGTCATACCTGCTAAGGCTGTGAAATTAACTCAGAAAACCTTACGTACCTTAAATGGCACTAGTTGTTTTATAATTCTTTAAGCAATAATTCAAGTCCCAGCTCAGCAACTTTGCTGGAGCAGAGGATTTATTTTCTGAAGGATAGATAGCTTGAGCCATTTGGGATGCTCTTAGGGATTTGAGATGGGGAATTAGATCAGCTAGATACAATATTTGTCTTGAAGGCATATGTATCAATGACATTGATACCTATGTAAGTTATATTCATTTTATAGAATAATCATTAATTCAATTAGAAATCACTTCATGGTTCCTCACTACTGCTTGGTCATGACTCTACCATAACCCTGTAAGAACAAAATGAGAAATAAGTTGTGATTCAACCCTGTTTAACTCTAATTTTCTCCCTCTTTTGTGAAGGACTGATGCTATTGAAATTAGCACTATGGTTTGTGCAGTATGGTGCTACTTGTTCATATCCCAATTAAATGCTACAAGCAAAGCCCTGCTCATTTCTTTATCCCTCCTCATTTCTTCTTGCATCAACCAAGAGATTGAAAACAGCCATTCTTTGCACGTTACAACCTTCCCCACCCCCGGAGCCCCTCCCAATACCTGAATGCCCTTAACATCTACAATTATATTTGAATTCCTGCTTTGATTAAGCTGTTTAGAGTCCTAAGACTGTGTTAAAATTTCCCATATATAACAGCTAGTCTATGTGAAAATATATCAGTCTGAACTCTTTGGAAACAGTAAAAGGAAAGCCTGAAAAAACAGGAATATTTTCTATAAATTGGAAGGAATTTTCCAAAGGATTGCAAAACTACACAAACACAAATCCTTCAATCCACTTTTGGCATTTAATTTTAGTCCTATCAAATTTTATAAGTGCTTTAGTTCAGAAGTTAAAAATAATGCTTGTTCCTAGTATTTTCAATCACAGGGATCAAACTGAATAAAACCCTGTAAAAAATAATATTTTTGATCCATTTCTTCTTTCTTTCATAAGGCTGCTTTGCCTGCTCTAAGTGAATTGTTTGCTTTTCTCTCAGTAAATCAGTTCTCATTTGTGATAAATTGATATCCAGCTAACTACAAGATTGTATGGTAGGTGACCCATCTATCACCTTTTTAAGCCTAAATTTTACATAATTTAAAAAATAGAAGATGGAGTAGGATGAATAAAATATATTGTACCAGGATTTCCTGTCTGTCATTCTGCTTTTTCAATAGGAATCTCTATTTTGGGGAAACCAAGTTAAATCTCTATATATCTCATTTGTAAACAGATAGTATTTGCTCTCAAACAATGAAATGCAGATTGCCAGAAGCAGGCATCAGGATGTTATTGAAAAACTCCCAGCAGAGCTGAAGTTTTACTCAGAGGCTTGTTACTCCAAGCAGTCTCGGCAATTCCAGAAATAGATCTGCTTGTGGCAAGATAAATAAAATTAAATTATTTCTGAAGTCCCATTTAAAATATAAGCAAAACATGAAAAGGAAAAAACAAACAAACAAACACAACCAAAAACAACAAACAAACTCCCCCCCTCCCAAAAAAACCCCAACAAAACACCTCAGACAAGCAAAACAAATACAAAATAAGGAATTGTCCAGAAATGTCCCTACTAGCTCTTTAAGTACAATTTAAAAATTATATAAAGTAGAAAAAAATGAAAGACATTATGGTTTTTCTAACTCTGATTTAATTCCTGTCAAATAATTTGAAGTAATTGCAAACTATATTTTTTCAGTGTAGAAGATAATAATATAAGGTGAATATCAAGAAATACACTTGGACATCCTAATAGGGTCAATTAGGTTAAAAAATATCCTGTAGTCCTTTTAATTTTTTTCAGCAGGTGAGTAAATGAAAAGATGAAAGAAAAGACTTTCTCAAAACTAGTGTAAAACTGTGGCTGAAGCAATTACCGATATTATTCTTTATGATGAAAGTAATTCTTAAAATGAAACATAAATTTCTGCTCAGGATCAGTTACTGACTTATCTTGAGAAAGTTTGGCTTGTTTCAGATGTATTTGATTTTAAATTTTAACTCATATGCAGATCAGAGCCTTAGGAAAGAGATAAGTAACCCTGTCAGTGAGAAATACTTTTCTGTGGATGAAGAACTGTTGTCAAGAAATACCTAAAAGCCAACTGGATTTTAGAAAGGCAGAACTTCAAATCCCTTGAACATCAGCCAGATCTAAGACCCTTAACTTGTGTAGGGTTATCAATTCTCTTATAAAATATACACTTTCTGTATTTATGATTTGAAATCCTGAATCTCAAAAGAAAGATTCATAGATAAATGTTGCATATAGGTAAAGCCCTATAAAATAGGGGCCTTGTTACCCTTGTAAAATCATGGCTCAGGCTGCTACTTTGGCTAAGTAGAAGAGGACTATGGGAAAGTTATTCAGCTGAATTAGAGGTAGAAAAACAAGTTACATACCCATTATGTGTTCACCTCATGGTGTATGGTGGTTGGTTGGATTATGTTGGTTATGATTTAAAATTATGTAGCTGATAGTGGGCTAATTGCTTTAAAAGGCCTGGTTTCTGCAATAAAGTGACTTTCCTTTGCACCTGCCTGGGGACTCTGTGTCACTTTGTTTTGACAAAAAAAAAAAAAAAAAAAAAAAAAAAAAAAAAAAAAAAAAAAAAAATTTTCTTTAGAGAGA
>VWYO01004267.1:75474-92717 GCA_013400275.1 Rhadina sibilatrix
AAAAAAAAAAAAAAAAAAAAAAAAAAAAAAAAAAAAAAAAAAAAAAAAAAAAAAAACAAAAAAAACCCACAACAAAAAAAAACCACAAAAACAAACAAAAAATCTCAACACAAAACAAACAAAAAACCCCAAACCAAACCAAAAACAACAACAACAACAAAAAAAAAACCCACAACATCAAAACTACGACGAAACAACAAAATTAAGGGAAACCCCACAAAAATAGATAAAATGTATAAACACTTCTATCTTGCTTGACTAAGAGAGTTAGTTTTATCTAGAGAGTTTAAAACATACCAAAATAGCCTATCCAAGCATTTTGTGGGTTTTCCTTAACACAAGAGTATCTTCTTTTTATCCAAACATAAACCCACTGAGGTTTTGAAGTTTTTTCTTCATTGTAGTTGAACAGATGTGCAGATGTACAAATCTCTTTTGGCAAAAACATAAGGGTAGGGAGAGATGGAAGAATGAGGGGGAGAGAATTTTTTCTATTACTTTGAATATCACATTATAAATGTACTGTATTTTAAAAAGACTGCAGGGTAAATACAAATACTCTAGTCTCGCATTAAAGAAGCTTGCTTGATTTTTATTAGATCTCTTTTCTTGCTATGAAAATAAGCAAAATTGAAGATTCCATTTAATTTGTATGGTCAATTAAGTTCTGACATTTTGTATGAATCTTCAAAACACCTGTAAGCTATCAGATGAGAGTTGTACATTCAGATAGGCTACTATACTCCTCCTCCACAGCCAATTGTGTTCAAATAACTAGAAACATTTGTTTAACTTACTTCTCACTAAAGTTGATCTCTTCCCATGTTTAATCTCTAGCATCATGGATACTGAGGTATCACATTTTGTTTACTAAAATATAAATGTTGAATAGAGTTTGAATCAATAATCTTGCTATAGAGAGTGATATAAGTACTAAAATGATTTAATTTCATGAATTCTCTTTGGGGTCTATTGAATTCCACTGCACACAGTAAGGAAAATAATTGACCAGTGTAAACTTATATAAGGTTGTCAGCTACTTTTTTTTTTTTTTTTCCCCCGGTTTTTTTTTTTTTTTTTTTTTTTTTTACATGAGCNTTTCTTTTCTCCCCCCCCCGGAATATCTGTAGTAAGTTTTGCTTAGTTTTTCCAACATAGCTCTAGGCCTGTATATTAAAGTTTGATAGTTGGCACATACAGCCGTGACTTAGAAAATACTCAGACATCAGTGGAAAACACAACAGAGACTGATGATGAAATCTGTATGGAGGTATGCAATAATCCCTGGTAAAGAAAAAAGTTTTAAGTTTGGGGTAGTACAAGACAGCTGCAAGTGCTGATAACTGTACAAAAAGCCCCTCAATTCTTTTCTTGTCTTGGTCATTTATTTTTTGTGTGACCTTAAGCAATTGTGTTTTCCTCAGTATATTTTGGTGTGTTTTTCACATCTTTAAGGCAGTGATCATTTCCGAAGGCAAGTCACTCTCTTCAGCTCTAATCATATCATAGGGGCTCTGGAGCCACTTAAAGGTGGGGGGTTTTTTGTTTGTTTGGGATTCTTTTTCGGTTTGTTTGAGGTGTTTGGTGTTTTGTTTTGTTTTAAGAAGTTATAATAGAAAAAATTATACCTAGCTCTTTATTTGCTATAAGGGGTTACTAAAATAGAATTAACACTGCACTAACTATTTAATTGAAAACTAAAAATACAGAGTATGGCGAAG
Source organism: Rhadina sibilatrix (assembly GCA_013400275.1). Classification (NCBI taxonomy): domain Eukaryota; kingdom Metazoa; phylum Chordata; class Aves; order Passeriformes; family Phylloscopidae; genus Rhadina; species Rhadina sibilatrix. The sequence continues at coordinate 77,196 of VWYO01004267.1, forward strand.
GCTTTTTGAAGCTTCCACAGCTGGTTAAAATTGAGGATGTGACTACTGTGATCTAGTTTTCATCCCATGGTAAATTTCAAACAATGATTATTGCTTTACGTAAGGATATACAATAAAATCTGAAAAATCCTAAAACCACAATTCAGAAAATAAATTCATTTGTTTAAGTCGTGAAAAGATTTGGACATTCAAATATAAGTGTACAATTCAGCAGTGAAGTGAATTGGTGTCTGATTAATACAAACGAGTTTTAGACCTAAAACTGTGGATATGGTAGGAAAATAAGTGGCATAAAGATATGGAAAATAAAGATATTGCTTGTAAAGAAACAGTTTTCCTGAGAAGTATTTCCTTAAAATCAGCTATGTAGAAGTCCTACAGAACAGAAAAAGCAAACGAAACCAAAACACTGTTTTAATTTGCATTTCTTCATTTGGCTTTCTGAAAGACAAAATTAATATTATGTATGAGTAAGAACTAATTAAATTAAGCAACTATGACATTTGTGATAATGATACCAATTAACCAAAAGCAAAAAGGATATGTTCAGTGAAATTCAGAGCTAAAATCTGAAATATCATTAATATGTGACTTCTTAGTGATGTCCTTTATTTGGAGCTGTGGTGTTTATGCAGAAGTGAGTGTTTCAAGGGTAAAATTAGCACAGGACAGGAGGAAATTTATTGAGAACTGTTCCTATTAATAGGAGAATTCTGATCTGAATATGCCTGACATTCATTTGTCATCACTGCTGAGGTCTACCTTCATGTACCTTTATCTACGCTTTCAACAGTAGGAAGTCCTGGCTGAGTACAAGTTTGTACACACAGTAGAATCCAGACACTACCTATTGCCAAGTAAACACAAATAAACAATTATAGCAAATAACTATCAAATCACACATTCCCATCACTGAATTTAATGGGAATCTATACTGAAATCACAACATACAGTGGATTATGAATGAACTGCAAACCGCTTCCCACAACAGTGTGGACCATCAGCAATTTGCAGACCAATTAGACTGTAATAATCCAATAAAAACTGCTTTGTTTTGCATTATATGGAGGCAAAACAACAACAACAACAAAATCTTTGTAGACCTATTTTCCCAAATGGCAAAAGGTAAAAAAACAAGGTAGGAATAAGAAAACTAGACCCATAAACTGTTTATAAAGAATAAAGGTTTAGAATATATTTTTAGTATTTAAGTTGCTCTATTTTAAACTTTTTTGTCATTTAAATTTCAAGTCAGGTAGAAGTTGCAGAAGGTGAATATTTATTCAAAGATTCATATGAGTATTTAGGCAGCCCTGAATATGTAGGCACCTGTTTGAGTAACTGGTAAAAATTTTTGATCATAGAGTAATGTCACATATATTTACTGTGATAAATAAAAATTAGTTTGCTAGAAGTCTTTGAGATGTCAGAGAAGATAAAACAGAATGTTTGGGGTGATTTTATTAAATTTAATTTCTCAGGTTCTAATTTTCAATGGTTTTAGAACCAGAAGTTTAATATATCTATAAACTTTAAGTGGTCTTCAGATCATTGAAGTCTATGATCAAAACCAGGTATTTAAGTTACCTTTTTGTTGCAATACGACACAAATGAACGACACTTACACGCTGAAATGTCCAAGGCAAAAAAGGGGCAGTTTATTTACAGACCTCAATATTCCAACAGTGACCATGGATTGGAGGATGAAATTGTCCTCTCCGACCATACTGGTCAAACCAACAGTCCATCAATTCTCTGCTCTTCCAGAAAGGAATGCAAAACAGTCATTATTTATTTACATGAAAAGTGTGTGAGAAACTCCATTACAAAAATGTAAACATCAGAAGGCTTCGAAGAACTTTAGAAAAACAGGGCGACATCATCTGTTTCTGGTTTGGTTTTAGATATGCATGTCTAAGAGACCATAATGTCTCACTTGAAGCCATAGCAATACACTGTATTGTACAAATAGCAAGCATGCTAAAGAAAGTGCCATACAGAAATATACAGTTGCATACAGTTTTTTAAAAGAGACATCTGAAGTCTTCTAAATGAAAAGTTAATGTTTACATAGATGTGAACTTAAAATGTGAGTACATCAAAATACTTATTTGCAATACTTACTATGGTCATGTCAATGAAGATTGATATTCTGCCATGTGATAGCCAAAATCAGAATTAGGTCCCTACTTGGATTTCAAATGTGAAATTTCAGTAACTTGGAAAACTAAAGCACAATCCCTTTAAGTGTTAGCTGAGATCAACATTGTCAGTTGCTGCAGTCTGTTGTACTTTGAATTGTAGCAATCTGATCACGTTTCTGAGACTGAAATGACATTGAATAGTGTTGTTCAGAGCACTTATTTTATTAAGGCATTGTGTTTTTTCTCAATAAAGAAAAGGTGGGTATCTAGTTTATTAGACGTAGTGAAGCAGTATCCAAATGAAAGCTGCTATCAAATTTGCATACAAAAAATGCTACATCTCTTTTAAATATGTATTCCCTTAATATATATCTATGTACATTTTTTATATATGAACTTGACACAAAGCTCCAAGATAGTTCTCAGTTTGGAGGTTTTTTTTTTTTTTTATATTTTCAATTATACTTTTATTTTAATTCTACTAAAGGCCAATAATACAATTAATAGTTTTAATAAGATGATCCCTGGAGTGAACATAGGAATACATATAATTCAGTATGAGAAAATAAATAGAGTTGTAGCTTGTGATATTGAATTGGATGCTAACAAACATCTAGGCTGTAATCTTCCACACAAAAAGAACATTTATTTTTGATATTATCATGACAATATGAATAAGTAACCATTAATGAAAATGTAATTACCTCTTTCATAAAAAAAAAAAAAAAGAGACACAATTGAATGTATATGTTGATTTCAGTTTGTGGCTCAGACCTAGGAGCACTGTCTATCAAAATCCTCCTTTGGTCTTTGTGGAAATTCACATACCTTTATTTAGGCTCATGTTGAATTTGGTATTTTTATGCAAAATCCAGGGACTGCTATGAGGCACATCCTAGGATGAGAAAAGAAGAGCAGAAAGAGGAAATAATGGTGACTGTAAAAGTAACAGAAGCATGTTCATAATAAAAACTAACAAAAGATGAATTTACATTTCTGCTTCTGTTTTTAAATTATGTGTAAACATAAACCTTCTTAAAAGTGTTTGTTGCCTGACCAGGAAATAAGAGATGAAATTGATTGACCACTGAATCATTAGAATGAAGAGTCAAGAAAAGTGCTTAGTTTCATATTAGACTGTGACCTTGATGTCATCAGTGAATGCTGAGGGACAGCTATAACTCCCACGAGGAATCATTTTTCTGCTAAATAGATTTCTTCTGAGCAAATCATGCTGATACATCCACTGTGCAAGTTTGTGAGAAGCTGCATGGCACCAGGAAAGGTGAAAGCCTCTCCTTGTGCCCTCTGGAGAGGGTATCCATAGAAGACAATGACTTCTCAAAAGATCAGTGTAATTCATCTCATTTTTGTCATTTTAAATCCTTTCACCCAATCTTATTAGGCTTGTGAGATATATTTTATTTCTAGTAGAGATCATAGAAATCAGTGATTCCTACTACAGTATAAGAATTCAGGATATGCTTTTAATTAATGGCCATAACCTTATTGTTTGGAGGAATAATTGTAATACTATTAACATATTGTTTTTAGGAATGTTAATTCTGGTAAACATTTTAGATCAGTTCCAAATAATTAATAGTAATTACTCCTGGAACAGTGACTTTTATTATTCTAGTTGTATCTTGCCTTGGATGTTGCTAGACTGTTGCTTGAATAAAAAGACAGCAATAAACTTCTTGGTTGGATACTCCACTGTCTTTACATTTCCCATAGAGTCTTATGAATAGACCTAAAGAAGTGTAGTCTTGCTGGCATCAGCCATGACAGACTCAAACTGATATCTCATGGATTTTTGTGGTTCTCCTTATTTGATAGGCTGTAATTCTCAACCCCAGGATGCATAACAGAAGACTTTCATACATAATTATTTCCACAACAAGTCTTAATTGTCTCAGTACTTGGAATGCTTTATTTTTTAGGTGACTATAATCTGCAGCACCACAGACAAAGACCATCATTCCCAGTAGAACGTGGCAGAAACATTACCTGTTACTTCTATACAAGCAAATAGCTACATATTGGTTCCCAAACAGTAAAAAAAAAAAAACAAAAAAAAAAAACCAAAAAAAAACAACCCTCCATGTGTGCTATCACTCCATTTTTTTTGCCAGCTAAACTTACATATTTATGTTAATGTGATGCAAATGCAGGTAGCCTGTAAAAAAAAAAAATTGTTAGCAAACAACAAACTTTGCTTACTGTTGGTAAAACAACAATAATGGAGACAGGGATTGCTTGTAATGCAGTTCAGACATTTAGTACTGTAAATATTTTAGTAGTGGAACAGTCTGCCCAAGGAAGTCATGGAATCTTCCTGTCTGGAGGCATTCAGAACCCATGTGGACAGGTTCATGTGTAACCTGCTCTAGGTGACCCTGCCTTGGCAGGAACATTGGACTAAATGATCTTCAGAGATGCCTTTCAAATCTAATGGTTCTGTAATTCTGTGAAATAAACCTGTATTTCTACTGAAAAGGGAAACCAAAGAAACCTTTATTCCAGCATTGTAATGCCTCAGTCAGGTATGGAGTGGAGCTCTTCTCATTGCCATCACTGAATAGCTATTTCTCGTCTCTAGCTCTCATGGTTTCATTCCCAGCACTTATCCTTTAAGCACTGGTGAATTTAGTAGGAATGCTCACAGGAAGATATGTGGTTGCTTAGGGATTCTCCAAATACAAAGTCATATATTCGTAAAGATAAAAAAACAAATTGTTAAATTTTGTGAATCATAGTTGTGCACCAACCACTGAAATTCACTACCTGATGGTGCATTTAGACATATACCTAAATTTTTTTTCTGCTAGCAGTTCTGGTGCCTGTGTGATTGTACAAAGAAAAAGAGCTCTATCTTTACAAACCTACTAGTCAGGATCTGGTTCCTGTTGGGATACTTTTCAAATCTTACAGCCTTTTCATGTCATTTTGATGGATGGAAAATATTATTTGGAAAGCATTTTTATTAAAAGCAGAAAGACTACATATTTGTTTAAAATGCATTTGATTCTTAGCTTACAGATTAATATGAGCTGTTCAGCAAGAAACATCACAGGAACTTTCATTACCTGACCACTCTTATAAAGGCCATTTTTGCATATTATACCAAATGGAATCTATGTCAGCTATAAAATCAAAGAAACATTTGGATTGGAATGTGTCTCTAATAACAGTAATTATATTTAGCACTTACTTTGCAATTTTCATCTGCAAAGCACTTACTAACAGCATTAGGTACTTAATTCTCACAGAACCTCAGCAAGGTAGGCAGCTATTAAACCTCCCTATAAAGGGATGCATTATTGGCTGGAAAATGATCATTCACTCAATAGAATAGAAAAAGAATAAGCTATTTCAGCTAATCCAGAAGTTTTGCAAAGAAAAGCTTGAATTCTAATAGTTTTAGGAGCAAGATAAAATGTAGGCAAATAGTTCTGTTCCTTAAAACACACAAAATGCTTAGCTTAATCAACGACTTACCATACTCATAGTCCTGTGAAATATTGCCACAATGCAAAAAGTTTATTTTTCAACCTACAGTTTTGATTAAATTGTGTACACACAATCCTGTGTCATGTGCTCTGAGACAGCCCTGCTTGAGCAGGGAGGCTGTGCCAGATTGTACGTTTTACCAACCTCATCCATTCTGTGATTCTGTGAATATAGAAGTCAAATAGAAAACTCTATCTTCAGAAGGTGTTTTGCCAAATCACAGTTTTTCTAAGTACAAAGGAGAACATTTCCTTTAATCTCTTCTTACCTTATAGTCTTTTAGTTTCTGAAGTTCTCCAGTACTTCACTGTTACCTCAGGGTGGCTTATCTCTGAAGAGTACAATCCAAAATACACCCCTCTGCTTCTTACACTCTTGGTAGTTAGGAGGTTGTTGGCTGTTCTCCAGAGTAAACCAAAGGAGATAAAATCTGCCTGGATATTTATTAAGGTATTCAATTTTTTCCATTGTGTCTCTTTTATACAATTGGCACTGCCTATCATTCATGTAATGGGAAGAGAACACTTTGTTGTGAAAAGTATTGTATGATTTAAACAAGTGTTACTTCTATTAACAGTCCATAGAGTTTGGGGGTGGGAAATAAATAAAAAGCTATGAACTTATATCTAAGATAAAGTAATAATAATAACAATAATAATAGCTTTAACAACTAGCTAGAACAGTTTAAAAAAAATCTCTTCAAAGAAGTAAAATACAGGAAAATGTTCTTAGTTGGTAGATGTCACAGTCGACATGGACACTGCACTTGAGGTGCTTCATTAGACTCATCAGAAGGCTTTAAGCAGCAGCACCTTGACATTCAAAAAGTCTCCTATACCTTCTCTCTGTACTTCTAAGAGTAGCTCCACACAGCTCTGGCTCACTCCTTCCTGTCCCTAGCACGGCCACCTAACCCTGCCTGTCCTATGTACAGCAGCTCACCTTTTCTGGCCCTTGCACAACCTCCTGTGCCTGGGTCTTCACAGCACAGCCAGCAGACTCCAACTGACTCTTCTCAGCTAACTCACTCTTTATCAGGCCCATGGCTGTGAGGGCAAGGCTGTTTCTACTCTAGGATAATCAACACAGGTGTAAGATATCAGAGGGGAGACTGCCTTCATCAGCATCTCCTTTTGTCTCCCCACAGGTAGACATATTTTTCCTCATGACTTTTTTTTGCATTGAAAAGTGTTGATCCATTAGCGCTGGAAATTTACACCAATGAATTTTTATAACGTGGGTTTTTTAGGACTTTATGGTAGTAGCATCTTGAAAGCATTAAAATTCCATATTGCAATTGTATTTTTTTAATATAATCAGCCCTATGAAGACAATATTATGTAAATATTTTATAATTCCTACTGTCTGCCTTTTCCTGCCACAGCTATCTGTATACCAATTCATCTGTGTTACATTCCATGATCTCTCATATACTGCTCTGATCTATGCATATCTGCATTTCCTCACATTTTTATGTGCATTGCTCTTCATCTTGTTCTTTATTTTCAGCTTATATATGCTCTTTTTTCTTTTTTTTTTTTCCCACTGTACTCCTTTTTGTCTCTCTTAAAGTTTCTGTTTCAGTCCCAGTTGCATGTCATTTATTTGCTTCTTCTTTAAAAAATTGAAAACTTAAAAGTTTTCATTCTGCTTCCAATAGTTTTCCTTTCCTTTTACTTCACATATCAGCATGTTTGACTCCTGGTCCCTTGATGTGAGTTTCTATGCCACACTATAAAAATTAAAATCTAATTTTGTTCAGTCTATATATTTATCTTTCTGCTGATGCATTGGAACTTCCACTGTAGTACCAGAGCAAGAATAAAGGAGAATTTTCTGAACAAAATGTATCAAATAGTTAGACTACATCTCTATATCTACTATGACTACTGTTCACTATTACTTTTTCACACAATTGATCGTGATTGGTTATAATCACACAATGACGAACAAATAATCTTTATGTCAAATAGTGAGTGGAAGTATACATCAATGCTCTTTCCATACAATTTTGGAAAGTTATTCTTCTTTTCAGAAAGACAGGAAATCTTTAAGATATAGGGATTAAGTCAACATATACAGCATGTTTTTCTACAACCATTGTGACACAACTGATTTTGAGAAAGTATATTCTATTCCCAACGGACACAAGAGAATCAAACAATACAGGATAAAAACAATACATGAAATAAATTGTACCTATACTTGTGCAAAAAGCAGATGATGAATGCAATTTAAATTTGAGTCTTCAGTCACAAAGTCGGTAACGGAGATGATTGAAGGGTGAAGGAATTAAGAGAGGCAAATGAAGACCAGATTTTCTTTTAAATTTGATTTCATGTGAGATAAAATATAGATAGGGTGGAAGTACACCCTTCCACCAAATGTTCACAATATTAAGGATTGTATAAATTAAGGCCTGGGGCACAAAATTTAGAACATATAAGTAAATTTATAGACAATATTAGATCAGTTACAAAAGCCACATCTATTAAATAACAGAGCTGAGCAAATTACTGAAAGTCAACAATTTATTCAACCAATATTTTTATTTCTTTTCTGCTTGGAAATTTTAGGGGATTGGAATTTCATTTGCATTAGTCACTCCTACAAAATACTGTCTGAAAATATTAAACTTTCAAAGTCACAAAGAGGGCTAAATCTGGGTTTGCAATTTCTTAAATCTATGATAATTTACCCTTGAATAAAGCAAGATTTCATTTACTCTGTAATTTAAAAATATCATCACTACCCATTTTTTTCTTTTCTTTTGAAAATTTTGAATGAGTAATCTTTTGAATATTCTGAATGAGTAATCTAAAATCACTAAAATTAGTTCCTGTCCTCAAATAGCATTTTGTATTTGTCTCTGATCTTATTAATCTTTTCTTCCTCTGCCAGATTTTTAAGAACTAATTTTCCTTATTTTAAGGCCACATCATTTCCTTTATAAATGTTTTTACTAAGGAAAATCATAGTGTCAACTCTGTTGCCTTTTGGAGTTTAGAAACAGACTCGTTTCCCATTTAATTTTTAATATTTTTTACCTCTCTCTCCTAAACTATTAGCTCTACAGGGAGAAAAACTACATAAAACAGACATTTCTGTCCCTGCTCAAATAAGCTCAAAGAGTTTGCTTGTTTTACATTGAAACATCATCTCTGGGACTGAAAGGCTTTTAGATGTTCAGAAGTTTTCTTGTTCTATTGAAAGGTATTTTCAAGGGAAGTCACACTCAAGGAAATTTTTAAAGTAATTTAGATCAAATTTTTGAAAGAATTTAATCATCAGAACAATCTAAAATGAAATTTGTGATTGATATAGATGTTAATTGTTATGGATTAGTGTCAGAGATTCAATATATATATAAACACATCAATTATTATATAAAAATATATATTTATTACATATATTTATATAAAAATATTATGAGTGTTTCCATTATCAGACATGAAAGAATATGTTTCTAAACTCATATAAATTAGAAGAGACTGAGCACAAGTTTCTTACAAATATGATTTAACCTTTTTTTTCTTTTTACTTGTATCAATCGATTTTCCCTTTCTGTTTCAAATTATTCTATTATAGGTCAGAAGTATTCCTAGAAAATTTTTGATGTATTTATTATTTTGGGATATTTTTCTTGGTTTGTTTTGGTTTGTTTGTATGTTTGTTTAATTTTTTGTTTGTTTTTTGGTTGTTGCTTGAGCATTGCTTGAGAGATGTAATCTGAATTTTTGCAAAAGCTGCCTTTACCAGCACTGTTAATAGGATCTCAGCAAACATTTAAAAACAAATGTTCAATTATGTTACTTGATATTAACTTTAAAATTACATTCCTCTGTGACTTTCATAAATTTAAATTTTAAATTTTAACTCTTTCAATGTCAAGCAGTTGAAGTGATCTTGGTGACTATCTTTCTGTATCATATTTTCAATGTTTCTGGATGTATTTGTAGGAAATGAGAATAAAGGGTTATTTTTGGTCAGTCTTCCTTTCTAGATTCTTGCTTCTTGTTTTTTTACTTCCCTTGTAAATGTCGAAAATTTCAACACCTGCTTCTGATCTCAGGAGTTTCCTAGACACTCTTATTCAAACATTCATTTTGACACCAGATTCTAGGTCAAAAAAAGATTATTTTCTTCTGGAGAGATCTTATTTTTGTTTTGAGTCTTTGCTTCTTCCTTTGAGAACTACAATCTGCTCCTAAGGGTTATTTGGACATTTTCACTCAAGCTCCCTGCTATAGGAATTAATGCCTCAGAATACTGTCAATGCCCAGTAGAATCCGTGACTTCATCTCCAACTGTAAAACTTTTTCAGTTGTTCTTCTAAAGGTCTTAAGTTCATACATTGTTGCATGAGCCTTTTGCTCTATGCTAAATAAATAAAAAAAAAAATCTGAAAGACATGGAGTTAGTACTGTATAGAGCTTTCAGTGGTAAATTTTAGAGGTTCATTTCGCCTAACATTTATGTGTTAGACATCTGAGTCTGAACAGTTCACCTCGGGCTTCATTTATGGTTGTTGAAGATAAATATGCACTTCCAGAGGGTGACTGCTTTGATCTAATTTGCTTGCCTTTCATAGGGTGAGATTAATCTCTCTCTGGAGATGCCTGCTTCTTTTCATTGACGATAACACAGGCCCAAGATGACTAGCACAGCACTAACCTCTGAATTTTAAAGCACTGATGTTCAGGCAAACCAGTCCTTCTTGACATTTCTTTTATGACTGCACTTTGATATAATAACTAGTCCTTCCAATTCGGTAAGAGTAAGGGATGCTAAATGTCTTTGAAGTCTAACTCTTTTGATTGCAGTAGATTTGCCATTTTTAGAAATAAACAAAATTTTTAAATGTGCAGAAATATAGTTACAATCATGGAAACATGGTAGAATGACTTGCATAACTGGAATGCCACAATGGATGGCTAGAAAATTTTCAGAAGTGATAGGTGAAGAAGGAGAGGTGGTGAGGTAATAGTCTATGCTGTGGAGTGTTTTGGTAGACAGTGGTAATGATAGGGTCAAGCCTTTGTGCATAAGAATCAGGGGAAAGGCTAACAAGGAAGATATCCTGGTAGGAGTCTGCTATAGACCACCCAATCAAGTTGAAAAGGCAGATGAAATATTTTATAATAAATATATGTAAAATAAAATTGAATCTCACAAAGGCTAGCCCTTGCTCACATGGGGGGCTTCAACTTACCAGATTTCAGCTGGAAAACCAATATAGTGGAGAGGAGAGAGTCTAGGAGGTTCTTGCAGTGTGTAGAAGGTTACTTCCTGAGACAGCTGGTGAGGAAGACAACTATGGAAGGGTGTCCAGCTGGACTGGTTGTCTGTGAACAATAATTGTTCCAGGGGAGATATAGATTGGATATTAGGGAACTTTTCTTCCCTGGAATAGCTATCAAGCATTAATACAGGCTGTCCTGCAAAGTGTCTGAGTCAACAGGCCTGGAGATATTTAAAATATGTGAAGGTGTCATGCTTAGGGACATGGTTTAGTGGTGTGCTTGACAGTTTTATGGTTGGACTCAATTACCTTAAAGCTAAATAATTCTGTTATTGTATATGGGGTTCTTTATTAACCTTTCTATTCTTGCTGTGCTTTACAGTGTTTTTAAAAAACAAAACTAAAAATCTCACACACTCCCCTACAAAAGAGATATTTTCCCCATTCCAAATATTGGCTTGGGAACCGTTCAGAGGACTGATAGCACTTCTAAACTTTTATTGAATTCCTTTCTTTAATATTTTATTATTTTTTAAAATTTTGTTTGCTTTTTCTTTCATTTATTTTAGTAGACAAGATTTCTTGAGCATGTCATTCCTTAAATATAAGGATGTTTTTCTTGTCTAGCTAGCCGTCCAATATGTACTGTCTTAGGGAGCAAATACTGTGTCTAGACAATTAACACTTCCAATTTGCAAACAGTTTTGAGATCATGAAAAGAAAAATGTTCTCTAATTAATATTATGACAAAAAAAAATTCCACATTTAACAGTTTTCATGTAGCTTCTACCTTTAAGGATATTCTTAGGATAACCATAAATATTTTCAGCAAAAGCTTTCTTAAGCTAAACAATAATGTTAACGTGGCACTTCATACACTGTGTTACAAACAGTTGTGGAAAAGAAGACTTGAAAAAACAGCAATTTAATCCAAGTGTTTTTTCAATTAATAACAATGTTACCTGGAAAATTAGCAGAAGAAAACTTGAAGCAGAAAAGTTTATTTTAAAATCTCCAGTATTGTACTGGAAAGTAGTGTTTATTGCTGTATGGGAAGTTTATGAATAAATTTGACACAGAACTATTGAAAATGCCTCAGTTTCTTCTAATAAGTATATAACAGCAGAGCCACCGTGAAGTTCAATGAATTACAGCTCTCTATATCATGCTTCTAGGTGGGATTGCAATGAAAAAGGAGAAGCAAAATCCCTCTTCATTATCAGGGTAATTAGTTCTATAAATTCCTTTATGTCTTCAGTGAAGAAATGGGGTAATTACATTGTGAAATTTCATTTTCCTAAGGGGACACATTAATTTATGGGCACATGTAATACTTGTTCCAGCACAAGGTTTCCACATTCTGTACATGTACTTCATTATGTAGAGAAGAAATATTTAAAGCACACAAGATTCTATGTATAGTACAAAGTAGGGGGTTTGTTTTTTTTTATTTAGGCAATGTATTTTTAGCAAATCTCTTTGATTCCAACCTTCATTAAGTACACTGTAAGGCTTAAAACAGAAAAACAAGTTATTTTGCTTTTATTCCTTGAGAGAAGAAAATATTCAATTTCTGCATAGATATTAAAGTTCATAAAATATCATTAAAAGCAGTAAGTATGGTGGCAATTTAATTATTACAAAACACTGTGGGTAGGATCAGGGCCCATGTTTTATTAAATTTTATTTCATGGGGAAATATACTGTGGTAATTACTAATACAGCTTATCTATCTTTCTGTTATTCAAAGACTAATATCACCTCTGTTAAAGGTTAATAACATTATTATTACTTAATTCACTAGAATCTCTTGAATAATTTGAGCACTCTGAGGTAGATACTAGTCAATCTGAAAAAACTATTTCCTTACATCTTCTTATTACGTTCAAAATCTTGTGAATGCGTAAAAAAAAGGAAACACATTAGTAATAAAGCTGTTGATGTCATTGAAATCTTAACAGTGCAATACAAAAATCACTAAGCTAGATCAGATTATTACAGAGAAAAAAAAATTATTTACAATGTAGTTTAAATGACTCTGTACACATTCTTTACATTCTACTCCTTTTTCTGGTTTCAGGCTCACCCTCTTTCTGCTACTTGGTGGTTTTATAATGGTAGCAGTGGTGGGGAGGCTCTGGTGAGTCATCAGTAGCTGGAGTTCTCTGCTGTGAGAAATGTGATATTCCTGTTAATGGCTTCTTCCTCACTCTAGGATCCATTTATGGCCCTTTTTTATGTTTTTATTGACACAATTTTACACTTTTTCTGTTTCTCCAATAACAGTTTCATCTTGTATTAAAATTGCTATAAATTACTACATATGTTACCCTTTACATATGTCATATAAAAGATTTATTTTCTTTTTGTTGATAAAATCAGTTTTGCTCCATGTCTCTGTTTCTTTAAATATCCGTCATTGAGTTTTTCATAGTTATGGAGTCTCCAGTTCCACCTTGTGCCCTATCCCTTAAAGTCCCATTGATATACTTCTCTCTGATACAGCCCTAGTTCCCACCTCTCAAGGGTATTATTGTACCAGACCTCTGTTCCTCTGCTCCACATCGTGTTAGAGTCATAAGCCTCTCATTCTACATGGAACTAATAACTCATATATATATATATATATACACATATATATATTTACCTTACAAATACAACAAAAGTAAAATAAATTAGACATAGATATCTGGTCTGAAAGAGAAATTATTGTTACAGATAAACCAAGTGAATTGAAGCTGCAGGCAGGTCAGGACAACTTCAGACAGAGCAGACCTGAAAAGTGTCAGCCCTGAAGCCAGGCAAACAGTACAGAGCTTACGGCCTATTACTAGCAAAGGCAATATGATATTAAAGGGCTGCAGAGTTACACTATTAAAATTAGCAAATAACTCTGCCTGCAGTACTGACTTTCCCTGGGAAGAAATTAGGGGGCTTTATGCCTGCCTCTATGCACAGTGAGTTGCATAGAGTTCCCTGTGCATGTGTGATAAGGTTGATCCATCAGGTTTGTTGCAGAGGGGTAGCTAGCTGCTACTTTCAACCTGGAGACATGAACCCTTGTTAGAGTCTAGGGCACGTGGAAAATCCCTCATGCTGCCCTGGGGAGTCCGAGACCCTGGCTGAGACCCCACTGAATCAGTGTCAAGACTGCAGTCATCTCTTTGTTCTATGTGCAAAGACTCTGGGACTTGGGTTTCTTTTTTTTCTGCAAGAAAAAGTGGTGTAATATTGCATTTCAGAGATTCCCATGGAAAATAAGGCCATTGAACATGAAGTTCAATCAAGTATTATACTTGTGCCTTGTTATCTCATCGATTGCCTCGAGCAATGCAGTGGTCTTGCCCATGAGTCAACCAAGGGAAAATGTTTGGGAAACTCTGGCCAATGCATCAGGTTTGGATACCATTTGTTTGACTCTCTCAAGGCCAAAGAAGCCATTCTCAACATGTTTAGTAAGTTTGCCAGTGGACAAATGGCCAATTCAAGACAACATCCCTCCAAAATTTTCGTGGTTCATTTTGAACCCAGCGGATGGATGAGGTGTCTGGACCAAATTGCTCCCTGAGTCTCCTTACGAACCTCAGGAACTGGAAATTCTTGGCTCAGTGGAGATGGATTTTTGTATAATATTGGGTTTCTCTGGGTTGAAACAAAGTGAGAACAAAACGATACAAGTTGCTCCAAATCATATTATTTATAAAAATGCAACATCTTGGTGTAATTATACAATGGTGATAGTCATACCATCCANAAAATGCAACATCTTTGTGTAATTATACAATGGTGATAGTCATACCATCCAACCAGATTCCAATTACAATTGCCAAGAGGGATCTTTTTCATTTGTAAGGACAGATTTTGGCCTGCCATCCCTGCAAATGTCAAAGGCAGTCCATACAGCACTGGGAGATTTTCTTTGCTGACACCCAACATGATACTGATAGAATAAAAACAAAGAGAAAAAAGATCTGTTACTCATTATGATCCCAATTGTGATGATAATGTTAGTACATGGAAAAAAGGTTAGAGATTTATAAAAGCTCTGCTTTTTCCACAGGCAGCAGCAGGAGCGACCTTGAAACAATTGGATCAAATGTGTTGTTGGTTGAGTACGCACACCCGTGCTACCTCTCTTGCACTGAGTGATTTATTAACTGATGTTGGCGGTGTGAGACAACCAACTCTTCAAAACAGAGCCGCAATTGACTATCTGTTATTAGTGCATAGACATAGATGTGAACAATTTGAGGGACTGTGTTATATGAATTTGTCGGATCATTCAAAATCTATTCATGAGAGCATAAGGCAATTAGAGGATGGAATGAACAGCCTTGCAGAGGAAACTGGATCGTGGATGGATGATGTGTTCAATTTATTTGACCTTTCACCAATGTAGTAGGCAATTTTAAGAACAATTGTATATGTATTAATTGGTATTATAGCTCTTTTGAATACTTGTGCTGTNATTGGTATTATAGCTCTTTTGAATACTTGTGCTGTGTTTACTTCAATGCATTCAACAACCCATGGACAAAGCAGTCAAAGAAGTGTTTTTGGTTCAAACAAGAGGAGGAGATGTTGGAGTCCAGATGTTGGAGCATGTGGAAAATCCTTCGTGCT
>VWYO01004274.1:0-54004 GCA_013400275.1 Rhadina sibilatrix
TTCACCATGTAAAACAAAAGATGCCTGTGCTTCTCCCATGTATTTGTATGAACAGCCTGTGTGGATTTGCACGAGATGATGGAACCGCACAGAAGATGGCTCTGTTGGGTTGTAGGAAAAATTTAACATTGGGAGTTATCTGTTTATTATCTGCCTTAGTTAAGCGCTCCTGAGCTTCAAAAGCAGGTCAGAACATTCCTTTTTTTTCATATGTTTTTGATGATGCCAACTCTAATTCTTTCCATGGGCTGTGATTTTTATTATAAATTTACTTACCAGTTTTTCTTCCTGCAATTGTTTCCTTAGAGGGCTGGGTTTTGTTTGGGTTTTTCTTTTGGTTTTTTTTTCGGTAAAGGGAAAATCATCCTCAGCTATTTAAATGTTGTGAACATTTACTGAGCACCATTTTACTCTGCTGAAATTTTCTGTGTTATTTGATACTTATTTTTAGTTTCATCCATTATTTTTCACTTGTTTTAGCAGTCACAGTGATTTATGTTTTCCCTCTGCTTTCAAAATGTGTATTTTTGAGACAGATTTTGTTTTGAATATGCTTAAATGTTTAAACCTATGGGAACATATCAAGGCTACTTTGTATTATCTATTTCTCTAGGAAAGATGTGGAATATTTGAGCTATTTCTACTCTTCAGTTACTACAGCATTACTGCAGCTCCTGCATTTTGGTGATACCCGGTCATGGGCCAGAGCCTAAGCTCTTTTAATCTTCATTTTTATGAGGCAAGGTTTCTGGCCATTCAGTCTTGATAACTCTTTTGCATTTGTGAGCTATTCTAGAAAGTGCACAGCTTCTAAAATCAGACCTAGGGCAGAGCTGAGCAGCTCCAGAGGGAAGAACAAGGAGATGCACTACCTGAGAGAAAAGACTCCTGGAAGTAGCATTATTTTTTTCTAAAGGAAAGTAAAAGAGAGGCACAGTGGCAGATTTTAAAATACATAGATTGTTTTAAGGTTTAAAGGAATTAATGATTTTTTATGTCCATGGGGATGCGAAGACATAATGGCCTGAAATTGCAGCAAGGGAGTTTGGATTAGGAATACATGTACATATACCACCCAGTAGACAGTGTGCTTACAATTTGCTGGTAGGGCTCAAAATGTGTGTACTTAAGTGTTTGCACATTTTGAGAGACTTGTTGAAATGCAGAGCTTAACAGGTCTCTCTTCTCAAATTGGTTTTTGTGCAGTGCAAATCAAATTTAAATTTCACAAGATTATTAATGGCTAATTGAGGGCTACTGAGAGATGACAGCGTCCTAGATGGTTGCTAGTTTTTTCCAGTGTCACTGTCTATGTCTCTGCTCCAATGCTCTGAAACGAGTCAGTAGTCAGCTTTAATTTGTTCAATTTAATTAAATTCCACCTGAATAAATGTGTTGCACAAATGCTGAAATTTCCTGGATGATGTATGCAGCTGAGATCTAATTTGATCTACGCAGCCCTAGATTGTAAGCCACTCTCTCCCAGAAAGCTGTGCTCCATGTAGTTACTTAAATAATAACTTAGATGAATTTGTAAGGACAATTATATAAAGAAGGCAAAGCAAAACTGCACACAGAAAAATATTTTTGAACGTGTCATCATCATTCTTAGAATAACAAAAATCATTAGCACACTAGAAGTGTATCTCACTTTCAAAACACAGTCTTGTTAAGTGTAGCAGCTTGTTTACTTATCCTGAGACTGTCCTGTCTACATAGTACATTAATTAAACTGGTACTGTAATCAGATAGAACAGCATTTTCTGCTAAAATGTCTTGCCTTTTGTAGAACGACATTGATGAATTACATTTTTGTATTTGATCTGTGATATGAGGAATTGAAATAAATGCCAGATCATTATCCTTCTCTTTCACTCACAGTGCAAAATGCATGAAAAATACTCCCTCTCTCCCAAATCTCCTGGCCCTGAGTGACCAATGGAAGAATGTTGCCCAGTATGCCGTACTTATTTAGGCAACGAGGAAGCATGGATGTACATCAGTCAGGTAACCAGTGCTCACAGGGGCAGGGAGCAACACTTGTCCTTTCCAGATGGTTCAGAGATTCCTTTCCAGATGGTTCAGAGATTCCTTTTCTCGTGCACTGTATTTTACAATATTGACTCTCCTTCAGGACCTGCATAAAGTTCACTCCTATGTATGATTTTGCAGTACCTTATTGTAACTTCTAAATCAGTGTAATTCTCCAAGTCTTGCCTTGCATGGAAATTTACATGGACTCCATTTTCTTTCTATTTGCTCCTAAGGTAATTTTCCTGTTACTTTTATGAATCTTTAATATTTTTTTTTCTTTTGAATCCTTGTTTTGCAAGTTCTGTTTAATCTAGGCCAGTCTTCCCAAGAACTTTATTGCCTGAAAGTTGCAAAGCAGAGTTGACCAGAACTAGTGGCAGATGACTGACTAGTGATTTAAGAGGTTACTCTACTCCCACTATTTAGGTTTATCTAAATTCCTATAGGTTAGAAATTTCTGTACTGCTGTCGACATGTACTTTTAATATGTATTCTCATCATGGCAATATTTTCTTTACAAATTTAATTAAAGCTTGCTGATGCTTTTACTGAAATTAAGAGGTAGTCACAAATGTTTTCATCATTATAAATTTTAGAATAATTAACACCTATTACTAGAAGAGAAATCCAGATAATCTTTTGACTTTCTGACACAGAAGAATGGGTCTAAGGTATGGAAAATGCTTGTGTTTCTATAAAATTCTATATTTATTTACATAAAAATAACAGCAGTGAATTTAATTTTCCTCTAATTTTCTAAATTATTTTCATATGTGAGAGGCCCTGGAAATCATGATTGGCACAGACACATAAAATTTCATAAGGGTTTTTTATTTGCAAGCTGAAAATAAAGTCCAAATTACTAAGTGCAAGATTTGGAACCGTTTGCTCTAATCCCCAGATCATGTCTCCCAGGAAATTTCCCAGACTGCAGGTTTCCCCTTGAGGTCTCTTCAGCTTTCTGAACCTTGCACAGCCTTCAGTGTAAATGCCCTTCTGCACATGGTGGCACCCCTAGGTGCAACAAGAAGATGAAAAGAAAGGAGTAGCTCCTCCTGGAGTTCTCCAGCCTGGATGGCAGCTCAGAGGGAAGGAGTACACTGCAAGTGTGCGTGCAGAGAAAGGGAAATAAATAAAAAGGGACAGTGGACAGAATACTGGATAGCCTTACTACCTGGTAGGATAGGCAATGAAGCCCAGTGGTTTTATAACCGAGATTTGCAGGTTGATATTCCAAGAGGAGTCTGGAAGTCAGTGAGTGCTCTCAACAGTTGCTTCACCAAGGAAACAGTGAAAGACTTTAAAGTGTTATTATGCTTTGTGTTAAGAAAAATGGATTGATTTGGTTACTAGTAACAGGACCAAATTCAATTCCTAGAGTAAAGTAATAAATATTGGGTTTAGACACCACTCAGGAATCAGTGAAAATTAAATTGTATGGGTGCTCAGAGAGCTCCATTTTTCAGTATTTCCTCCCCAAAGGGCTGTGTGCTTTTGCATTGGATTAGGGCAGGCACTCAACCTGAGGCACATCTAGCTGATTCACTCAGGTGACTGTATTCCTTCTCCCTGAGCTACGTCCTGTTCCCCACTTCATGACATGACTATTAGTTTTGTTCTTTATAGAACTATTAACAAAAATGAGAAAGAATCTATTACTGTGTTTAACTTCCTAGTTCTACTCTGTTCTCCCACTTCAATACAGTTTTCTGGAGTAATTTAATTCATTCTGTAAGGAATTGAGGTGGGGAGGGGAGGAAGCGGAATTTGCTCACTGTGCCCGTCTGCTGCACTGAGATGTCTGGGGTTAGATTTTATTTCAGTTGTTCTGTCCCTTAAACCTGCATCCACACTGCATGTTCTCAGCATGAATTCCACACTGGTTTCCTTTCTGAGATCTTTCTGAGATCTACTGGGCGTCCTTGGAGAAAGACCTGGGTGCTCCATGTTTTTTGCTTCCACCAGGAGGGAAAGGGCTTGGAATGATAGTTCTTGGCCAAGGAATATCAAGGGACACCAAGTATGGACACGAGACAGCCTCCCTCTCAGAAGAAACCCTGCAACAAGCTAAATTGCATCCACTGAGCTCACAGAGCAGCTTAATGTAATTTTCCTGGATTTTTGTTTGTGGCTTAATATTGTGTTTATTAAGGGCTTCTAGAAAAAAGATTACCCTCATTACTGCCAGTCAAAGCCTGACAAGCGCTGGGTGTGTTTGTAATTAGGTGGTCAAGCTCAGGCTGGATCTATCTGGCAAAGATGGTAAATAGCTTAGGACAGAAGAAGTAAAAAGGACAAAGTGCCAGTGCCTTGCTGGATCTCACTGGAGAGGGGTGCACATACAGCTGAAGGAAGGGGGCTGTGACATGCCCCCACATGTCATAGGTGTGACGTGGGCAAGGAGACAAGGGAGGGCGTGCACAACAACTGGAAAAAGTCTTGAGAGTTCTTGGATATTGTAAGAGAATCCTCACCCACAAATTTTAACAAAGGTCAGCATCTTGTCCTTTAACCCGGCTATATATACAGATATCGCCACAACTTGGTACTGAGGAGAGAACTGTAACAACATTCTAATGCTCTAATTAAGAGAGTACTTTTCTAGCAATGCTAAAACAGCTTCCTCGCTTTTCTTTCTTTGTAATCAGTTAATATTTGTAACATTTTTCTTGGCCTTAACTCTGTGTCCCTGAGGAGCAGGTTAAAGACCCCATGTGATTATGGCAATGGGAATGATGTTGCTGAAGTGATGGTAACAGAGACGCTTATTAAAATCTGGCCCCTGCTGTTTGTAGTTCCTTACAACTACACTTTGGCAAAATTTAAAATAGAATTACACAATGCCTGACAACTAGAAATTATTCTATAGCCCAAGTGTCGAGTGAGAATTAGAGAAGCAAGTTTTGAGATGTTATGGACTGCCATAATATCTGAAAACAGAAGTGATGGTGGATTGCTTGATGGTGCATTTAACATATTGTTGGTTTTGTGGCTGGTGTAGAGCAGATCTCATGGCATACTGTGTGCACAAAAACATCACATGGTGCAGTGTGCTCTTTGAATGTTTGCAAGGCATTTGTGGTGTTTATCTGCTGTTCTCAAGTCTCAGGTGCAGATATGATGCCACTTTAAGCCTGTCCACCTGAACAGTATTTTAAATAAATACTCCACATGACATGTATCAGAAGAGAACAAAATTGCTATCTGACCATAACCGGTTTACACTGTCTCTTGAATCAGCAGCTTGTATTTGTCTTGTAACTCACACAGCAATTCTGTTTTCACCTCTAGTGTTTGTTTATATCCCTTTCCCTTTCAGGCAACTGCAAAAGCCAGAAAATAGCCTTTGTGAAAATGCCTCTGAGATTTAGAGCACCAAACAATCTCATTATCAGTTTACATCCCCAGTAGGAAATCAGAGATTGTTCAGCACATCAGACAGTGGAGTGGGGGGATGCTATGTGCAGCCCAAGGGCCAGATGGGACCTGCTGAGTCATATGATGTGGTCTCCAGCTGCCCTGTCCCCGTGTCTGAGGGATGGGGACAGAGCAGTGGAGCTGCTGACTGGTGCTGCTAATTGAACCACCACACATTATTTTCCATCTGAATGCCAAATCTGGCTATATGCACTTCTAATAAATGTCAAATATTTCTATGTAAACTGCTCATGGCCCTTGGGCTCTTAACAAAGAACCAGTATAAACTCCAGGACTGCAGAAAGGAATCCCCTTGGCAGTGCTGAGATGAGTGCATGGAGCTAGGGGCTTCCCTGCAGTGCAAGCCTGGGCAGCTCTTTGCTTAACAGCAATGGAGGAGGACTAATAGAAACCCCTTGAGGTCATCTTTCATGTTCGGCTCTTTGGTACGTGAGCAAGAAGGGAGGCAAAGAATATTCTCACTGTATATATTTTCACTGCCTCCACCCTTTGATTTCAGCAGACATGTCCATGTAAAGCCCCCACTACATCACCAAGGTCCTCATGATGGATCTGCAAACGACAGTACACTTGTCGAAATTGTATGCTGTGTGAAGAATTTTAATTATTTTAATTACTGTTTCTGAGTTACTGGGAAATATACTCAGAATCTTTTATTAGTGCATCCAGCTGTGCAAATGAAATATATAATCAATATAAAATGGTTTTGTCATACCCTGTTTGAACAACGATCTATGATAGTTTAAAATTCAGAGGATTCTTCTGTGATAAAGTTCTATTAATGCTTTCATTAACAAGAAATTACATTACAATGTCTGTGGGGCTTACTTCAGTGAAAGGACAATTTCTTTGTTGGTAATTTCATCTTGACGTTACTCCCCTCTATTCAACTTCCCAAAATGACATTGTTCTAAAAATCAGCGTTAATGCAGTAGTTAACCTTTCTCAATAATATTAAGAAGATAATGCAGAGATACAGTCACACAAATAATTAAACCTTGAAAGCTTCCATTTTACACACTGCTGTAAAAGTACAGCCCAACTTTCGCCAAATTCTTTATTTCACAGATAGTACTTTTAAAATGGGAATAATGACCTCGACATTGTAAAAGAGGGTTGGTTGGCTGACATACACAATGTGAAATTAGTTTTTGTATGTAAAGGAAGCACATAAAGATATTGTCAAAGCATGTACAAATTTCATTTACTTTTAGCAAAGGGCACTATTCTAATGTCCTTTATATTATTTTTTAATGATAAAACTAATATTGAACAAGATATGAGGGAGGGGTTACATCACTGAAAGGTGCACAAATAGTTTACTCACGATAGCCCTCAACTTTCATTTATTTAATTTATTCATTGTCACCAAAAAAGTCACAAAAGAAATGTCTTCTCTCTTTTGGAGGGATAAAATCTGAATGTGACCCCTCTCATGCAAATTATGGCTTTGCCTGGGGAAAGCTAAGTGTCTGTGTTGTGCTGTGATCCATTGGGGAATTATGAATGACAGGTACTGGAAACTGAACTTCTACACTGTAAAACAAGAGGAATATGCATTGATCTTGACTTGCAGCATCACTTCAAAAATGAGGTGAAAGTGCATGGGTTTTGGTGTCCTGGCAAATGTTATTGCCATAAATCACTTCTTCAGTGTCTCCCAAAAGTGCAATGTTCTTGAAAATGGACACCTATAAAATGATTAATTATGTCTTATTTGAGTCTCCATTTATGGGGTTAGAGTCTTTTATTTGCTAGCTGTTGTTGAAAGTCATGGGGGATAAAACCCTTCAATCTCTTTCACGTGAAAGCAGAAATTCTTATCCAGTCACTTGATTCTAGGAGCTCTGATCAACTACAGGGAGACATTTAATAATCAAATCCCTAGAACTGATATGGCTGCTTCTGTTGCAGGATTTTCAGTGAGAATGAAAATAGTTCTGGTGTATTATGACCAGTGAATGAGAACAGATTCTGTGTTGTCCTAAATCCGTTTTGATCTGCTCATAACAATAGATTGTAATGCTATATGAGCGAACGACCCGGGGATTTCTTTCCTCTAGATAAATCCTAGAGTCACAGATGGGTGTTGATACTAAAATTGGCCAGATAGAAACTTTATAACATAGTTTTGAGTAGTAGAAAGCAGATATTCTTTATTGCAGCGTGTTGGGCACTCGGGGGATGCTTCCTCTAATCGAGCGCGCCGAGAGTCCGGTAAGAAGTTTTTATACACACAGGAGACTTGAAACGAGCATCCTAGAAATGTTCTCTAGCAAATTTCACATGGTTACAGGCTGCAGAAGACCAGGAAATCAGGGAATCATGCTGCTCCTGAAAGGCTCTGTACCACTGTTGCAGTGCGTTTCCCACGCCCAAGCAAATGTTTCCAAATAAGGAGGAAAAGAGTTTTGGTTTACCTCTGAACTTAAGAGGAAAAATGGACTGGAATCTTCTGTGTTTCTCTCATCGTAATTGACTCAGTGCCAGCACAGAGAAACCTATTGGACCTTTTAGCTGCTCCTCTGAAGTGTAGCTAGTTTTTATAGGGCAGCAAGCCAAGTTATCCCTACTTGATCATTGTATAGTTAAGAAGGAGCACAGAGGCACTCAGGGCTTTTTTGGGGTGCCTTAGCAGTGTGCTTGCCTTTTGCTTTTTGTTTTTGCATTGTTTGTTATTTTCACATTTATTAAAACATTTCGATGTTGAAAGCACACCTGATCAGCCATCTTGCAGTTACTCTAAGCCATTCTGAGAAGTGCTGGACACCCTCAGAACTTGATACACCTTTGTGAGGCTCATTACATGCTGGCCTCATGTAAGATTGTGTCATACCACCACCTATAATTAAAAGTCTGGTAGAAAAGTATCACACCACTGAATTTTAAGCATGCAGTGTGCAGTATGCAGAGAGGTCAGATGGCCAGCTTGCTGCCATCAGTGCTCTGCATTATTTTCCCTCACATTATTCAAAAGCTGAAGCACGCTGCATAGTTCTTAGTTCATTTTTAAGAGGCAGAAAAAGAACTGGCAAAACATAAAAGGCTCAAGTGTCTGCATATCAACCAGATAACAGCACAGCATAAAAAAGCAGCAAAATATTTTATTAATATTTCAAGAAGTTCTTGCTCTACTGCTCTAACAGACTGTCCTTTATTTAGCCTTTATTGATGTCAGAGCAATCTTGAGAAGCACCAAATATAGGAAGATGTATTTTCATTGTGTTTAGCAATTGTGGATGTCACAGAATGAGGGTAAGTATTAGGAATTGGCATAATGTAAAAGCCACTCAAATTAAAAATAAAGAATGCATATTTTTGTAGATGATCATGCCTGGAAAATAGCATTGGTAAATTAATATCTATCTCTGTACAAAGAGGACTCTTTGAAAGCAAAAACAGGTATAGCAAATAAATGAATACAATGAAGACATCAAAAGAACACAAGAAGAATGATTACATCAAATCAAAAAGAGTTTAACATTTTAAGGTGCAAGGCAGATCAAAGACTTTTAAAGGTATCAAAATTGTGAAGCCTATGAGGAAACTAAGATGCTAAGAAGAAAAGATTAGTTAGTGGAAATGTACATGCCACCATTTCAAGTGGAAAATTAAATACAGTGTTCTAGGGTAAGCCAAAATATTTAGTATTTATCATCCTTTCATCTTTCATTAGGTGAAATTAAAATATAGCTAACAGCTGAAAATTTATTACATTATTGAATTTGCCACCATGGTTATTCTGAATAAAAAGACTAACTTGTAATTACTTAAATTTCCTTGAATGTGAGAATAAAAGTAATAGAGAAAGTGAAATCAAGGACAAGATAAACAATCATCAGGCCTCTGAGTTGGATTCAGGAGAATGGAATGAAGAATTTTACTGGAGAATTTATATTTATGCCAGTGCTAGAGCTAGCTCAAACAGAACTATGGTAGAGGAATATTTTATGGTGTAGTCATAGTAGTGAAGATATCCACATTAGGAACAATCTGTTCTGTGAAAATATTTTGGTTCACCAAGGTGATTTTACAAAGTTTTGTTTTATAAAATTGTCATTTTCCCTAGCTGCTTCTTACCTCAGTATAGGCCTAAGTACTGTTTGTCCAGAAAATAAGTAAGATATACAGATATTTACTTGAGAAGGTGCTTTTAAACACAATTTGCCATTTGTTTTTGTGTCCACAGCTCCAAAACCAGAAATTAGAAAGCAAAGGGGCAGACTTTTAAGCTTATAAAGTAAGGGTAATATGAATTTTTTTTTTTCTGTTAGGTTATCTAGACTCAGCTTCCAACACCTTCTCTTGTCCAATCCCCAGGAACACATTGTTTGAGGGTCTTGAAGACATCACTTAGTTCCTTTGAACCTGTCTCATGACAGGATCCTTTTCTCTTTTGAAGGTATGAAGAGTACACCTGTGTTTTACAGACCAAGAAACTGCAGTAGAGGGACCTGAAAGCCACTTGGAGAGGCTGATGAAGTCTATAATGCTCTATGGGATAAAAAAGAGATTATAACTCCACAATTCCAGCAAAGAAACACAAGCAGTATGAAAATATAGTCTGTATCCATTTATCTCTAATGAAATTAAATAATGCATATGGGACCACATGTTTGAAGAATAAAAACACAGTAAAATTCTTAGGAGTGTGAAGATTAAGACAATGTGGTTTGGTTTTTTTTTTTTTTTCCTAAAGCTTTCATCCAAGAAAAAAGAGCTTCCTGCTTGCTTCAAGTAAGATTAGCTGGAAAAATCCTATCATATACTTAAAGTCTGAGAGGCAACAGGCAAATATTTTAATGTGGAAAGATTTTTATTGGTTTTAATTAAGCAACGACATTTTTGTTGAATGTCTTTAATCTTTAATTACCACCCAAAAGCACTGAACATGACATGAGTTATTTATTGAGCCATTGAGAAATTCAAGATTTTCTTATGAATGTTTCATATAGGAAAAAACAGCACCTCACTGGAAGCAGCAGTGATTTTTAGAAATATAATTGTTTCAGGGTCCTGATTTCAGCCACAAGGAAGGTAACTGAAAGAATCCCAGAGGCTTCCGTGGGGATTGGCTCATGTCTGTAATGAGTGTTAGAGCTTATAGTAGCCAGAAAAATGGGGGTTTTATGACTGAAAATGTCCCAAAAACCTAAATCTTTCATCAAAGAGCAGCCCTGAGTGTGTGTTTGGGGGCTTTCATGATTAATATAGGGATTAGATTCAGGGTGGTGAGAGCCCAGAGCAGCAGGAACTGGGGCAGGAGCCCAGAGCTGAGGAGAATTACTGCTCAGGCAGCTGAGAGCAGCCTGGGGGTGATGTTGGTGCTGGGGCCTGTGTGCATCATCCCCAGTTTGCCAGGTGGACTCCTCCAAAAGAGCTGTCAGTGCACCCAAGCGTGAGAACCTGTCTCTGTCATCCCCTGTCTGTGAATATCCCGTCTGATAAAATACAGACTTTTTATCTGTGGGATGGGGAATTTATTCCGTAATCAACTGTTTCTACTTCTGTTGGCATAAGACCAGGTTGTAGGCCCTCTAAGCAGAAAATCTGCCAACAGGGAAGTTATAATAGGCAAAAGCAGCTGCTGTTTTTCATGCTAAAATCCTGGGCATACTGTGGAGCCCAAACTGTGATCTTAAGTTTTCCTTTCCCAGCAGAAATCTTAAAGATGTGTGAAAGTACCAATAGTGCCTGATCACTACAGAGATCATACCTCCAAAAACATGCAGGGTTTCTTTAAGGCTCAAAGATACCTCTCCTATATGGTCCAGGTATGCAATTTTGGCCTCTAGATAGTGTTTACCTTTGCCTGAGAACAATCATCAGTCAGAAGGGAGGAACTTTGCTCACACTCCAGTGAAGTGTAGTTTCCTTTACTTAGAACCTCTCTACTCAGTTTTCAGGAGAGAATGAAAAAACATTTAAGACTTGATAAACACAGGACTTGTAACATTTCAGAGCTGAGAAACTTGTCTCTGTATCTGCAGGGCTTGTTTATAAGGGTTTGCATCTAACCCTCCCTGCTGGAGTCAGTAACACGTCTGATAAACCTGACACATTCAGCCAAACTTTAGCTAGTAACTTCTGTGAAGAAAACCACCTTATAGAAAGCCTTAAAAAAAACCCAGTTCTGTTTAACATCCTTCAACATTTTCAAACAGTGACTCCTGCAGAACAGAAACAAGGAAAAAATTATTTGAGTTATTAAAAGCCTGCTATGTAAAAGCTTTCAATGGGTTTTGAACTCTTTGGCTCTACTTTGGTTCAGGATTTTCAGCTTTTTACAAGATCAGGTCCCAGGTATAAGATTAAGCCCTTCATCTGTGCCTACCTCATTTAAAGTTAAAATAAAAAGAACCATCTAGAAATCCTGATGATGTTAGCACAGGGGAGACCAAGATGGAAGCATTACCTTGGACTGCTTGTGCCTTGTGCAGCTGGAGATACCAAGTTCCTATTTTAAGTGATAATATTTTTTTCCATTCCATGGGGAAAAAAGCCATTTTTTTCCTTCTGTGGGGAAAATGTTACCACATTGCTGTGTGAGTAGCTTGTCCCCAACCAATTTCCAGAACAATGCCTAACACTGGCCTGTGGAAGTGTTCTCCCATTGAAATTCAGAATGAAGTTTACTGTGGGAATGATATCTGTGGTCTGATTGCTTGTCCACTGAAATTAAATGATAACCCTCTATTCAGTTAATTATGCATGAAATTAAGATAGAATCCATGAAAGATAATGGAGTTTCAAATGTGTGGAAGAGCTGGGGAGGGGGAACCCAAGGTAGAGAATATTGTGGTGAGAATTTGGGAAACGAAGTGTGAGCCCATACAACCTTTTGGAGTGAACCACAAGTTTTTGTTCCTCACTTCTAAGTTGGCCAGGCATTGCATTCAGTGTGTCATTATGCTTCAGCTAATAAATCCTACTGCAAAATAGATGAGAGCTAATTGGGCAGGGTATCTTAGATCAGATAAACCAGGTCTGGGACCTAGGGAGCTTAGTTTATCAGGACAATGGGCTAAAGATAACAGGGAGTAAGGTTTTAAGAGGTTCTAGAAAATAAAGTGAAAATGAAATTAAACACTGTTATATAGTCAGGAATTCTAAATGGAAGCATTTTGACATTTATCAGTATCTCAGTGCTTAAATTTGCAATGTAACCTTTGTCTTTAGCACTGGTTGTACAAATACATATGCCTCTATCTTGGTTTGAGACAATTTAAGAAGAACACTCTAACTTTTAGAGTAAAAAGCAGATTTATAGGGTATCATAAAATTCAGGATGGCAAGTATATGACAATGGACAGATGACAAGTATATGACAGATGGAAGCACTGTAAAATCTGCCTTTATCATCATTTCATTTTGTCGTGCTAAGGAACTGCTTAGTTTTATTTCCTCTGCATGGCACAATTAATTTAATTTCCAGGAGTCTTCTGCCTACACGTAGTGGTTCCTTTTTGATGAAGCAGAGATAGAGAATTTCAGTGGAGAGAGACATACACAGCTCTTTACGGAGCAATTTATTTTTGCCCTTAAGTTTTAGGATGGTTATGATAAAAGAATACACTTCTCCCTTATGTACAAAAACTGTCTCTATAGAAATATACACATATATGTATTTGTGCAGGGGGTAATCAAGAAGAAGTGTATGAATTAATTACTCAAAATATTTTAATTGGCTATCCCAAGAAAGATGGTTAATCTTTGATTAGACTTCCTACTCATGATTTAGACTGGGGAGTACATATTTCATGATATATAGGATAAATCTATATTTAGGTTTGCAAACATTAGCTCTATTTCTAAAATTTTAAATGTGGTCTTGGATCCTTTGAGGAGGAGTTTAATATAGATAACCTCCTCATGTGTCTTTCAAATCTAAATATTGATGAGTAGTGCTCTCAGTCA
Organism: Rhadina sibilatrix; assembly: GCA_013400275.1. Taxonomy (NCBI): domain Eukaryota; kingdom Metazoa; phylum Chordata; class Aves; order Passeriformes; family Phylloscopidae; genus Rhadina; species Rhadina sibilatrix. The sequence goes on from VWYO01004274.1 coordinate 13,390, forward strand.
TTTCTACATGAATATTCCTAGCCTACCAAAGGTAACAATAGAAATGCCATTCTGCCTCTAAAGAAAGACAGCAGCTTTGCCAAAATCCACTAGGAGATTTTAAAAATACATTTTTCAAAAAATATCAGCACTATATATATGCTTTTATTGCTGTATTATTTGAATCTTAATACCCAATATTATATATTATTTTATTATGGGCACAGATTTCCACTGTAACTAAGTTATGAATACGTTTTTGGACTTCAGTCTGTAACACAGCTTATGCAGTGCAACATACTCAGGAGTAGAATATTCACATTAAATATTGATAATCCTGATATTCACCAGTCAAATATTCATAGGATGATGTCTCTATCTGTGCAGGAGGTGCTTACTTAATGGCAGAAAACTGGTGGTCAGTACCAAGTTAAAAGCAATGTCGATTTTTAGCTCTCAACCACTTTTCTGTTTAGCACCCAACTATTTGGGAGCTGGATCTTTGCCACAATCTCTTACATTCTTATCAGAAGGATGTCTTGGGGCTGATAGGGTCTAAAAAAAAAGAAAGAGTTTTCTGTAACATACATGTATTAGAAATAGAATATATCTCTAATTTTTTTTCTCTCTCCTTTGGGGCATGTTTGCCATGAGCTCTGAATTCTGTTGTTTCCACTTCAACATTTTCATTATGTGTTCCTGTTTGAGTGCCTTCAGTGCTGAGTCTGGGAGCATGACTGCTTTGGAGATTTATATATTCTAGAGTCTCATTTCAGCTGCCACCATGTTAGTGGCTACAAGAAAATGCCTGCCGGGCTGCTGGGTGTAGTGACATTTTAGGTTATTTGGCAATAGTCACCACACTATTCATGTTTCTTATTCAGAAACTGCAAAAACTTCATTACCATAAGGGTGCTCTTACAGTCATCCTACCACAGAAAGAAGCCTGGGGGTTTTGCCCCAAACTCTTATTTGTTCTGTGAATCTACATCCAAAATACCAGCTTTAGATCCAAGACCAGGAACTGTGTCAGAGAATGAACGCTGCCAAGGAAAGTGCTGCCTGGTGATTGTAGTAACATTTATGGAAAAGACATTACAATTTCCACACAGTGTTCCCCCTGACTCCCCAACTTAGCATGGTGGCACCTCTGTGAGACAAAGAAACTGCACAGTTTTCTTTCCCAGGGTCATTCAGGGAGTGAGTGCTAAAAATGGAACATAACTCCTCTAAGGCTAGAAGTCAATACACTCACTATTGCTCAAATGGTGCTGGGAGGATATTGCCTGGTCCTGGGGCACCCAGGAGTAGTTAAGGAGACAGAAAGCTTAGGCTCTTGTTTTTACAACAGGGATTAAATGGCCCCCAAGGTGTTGTTATAAAGATCCTTCTGAAAAGTTCACATTTTGTAAGATTTATATATGTATTGGCTTATTCAAAACTTTAATTAAAAATTGTAGAAGGTCCTTTAGTTCATTAATTGAAGACGTTTCTCCTGTAAATGAGAGATTAATTTATGCCTGTTTTTAATTGTTGGATGCCACCACAATTGGTGCTGCATAAAAATACATACAGTACATAAAATATGAATTTAAACAAGTGAATAATTATAACCACATCAGCCTAAAGGCAGGAGGCATTTTAATATCAGAGTCTGGTAATGGTGCATGAATTTAGAAGGATTAATTTTTCTGAGACAGTTCAGAAGTATTTAGCCTTTATTCTGCCCTTATTTAAAATGCCTCATATAATACATCTCAGTATTTTACATAATTTAAACTTTCATAAGACATTTTGTTCTCACTCCGTAAGGTTCTTCAACATACTGAAACACTGCTAAGATCTTAAGTCTACAAATCATAAGCTTTCCAAACAGATCCTTTGTTCTGAGGCTTTGCATTGGTAATCAGTAGTATCAGTGCCTGTTATAGATCAGCTTGCTCATTTGGGGTGATGCTTCTCCCATGGAGAATAGAAATACACTGAGATATGCAGGTAGGTGTGTATATATAGATAAAGGCATTCTGCACTGGTCAGAACACCCCCATTACTAGACTGCTGAGCATTAAGGTGTCATGGAAAAATGCTTGTATTCCTTACACCAGAGTATTATTTAATTAATTTGGGTGGCAGATATGCTGCAGAAAGCAGAGTTTGCTCCACTGACAGAGGAATCAGAGACAAGATCCCGTGGGTTTATCTTCTCAGGAAACAGATAAGATGTATGAACTCTCTGCATGTTTAAGGACACGTTCTACCAAGGGGCACTGGTTCAGCAGCAAGGCTGCTGACCTTCAGCAAAGTATTTCACAATATGTGTAATTTTTAATCTTGTTCTGGTGAGTGTTCAACTGGAATTAACTATATAGCTAAAAATAAGAGTGTCTAAGGCCTTTCCTAGCTTTGGCCCAGGTATTTGCAGGAGGCTTTGCAGCAGTGAGGCCCTTGCTGGCCTGAGTGCATCACAGCAGATCATAGAGCTGTTACAGTAATGTGCTTGAGTAGCTATCAGGAGGTTTTAAGAAATTTAGCAACAGAAGGAGTTGTGGTGAAATGAAGAAGATTCCTGAGGTGGACAAAAAAAAAAAAAANNAGAGGAAAAAAAAAAAAAAAAAAAAAAAGAATCCTTACCAATTGTGAAAGTTTCACAAGAGAGTAGAGGTCATATTTCTGTAATAATTCCGTTATTAATTTTTTGATAGATGCCTCACACATGAATATTAAGAGGAGATAGCCTGGATTCAAGCTATTCACAGAGCATGGAAACATTATCTCAGGTTCCTGAATGCATCTGTCAGCATATCCTTTGATCCTGATTTGTAAGATGTCTTCTGTTTCAGTTTTGGGTTTCTGGGTCTTTCCTCTACAAAGTCTTCAGACTCCAACAGATTACTTCAAAATATATGGTAGCTTTGTGATGTGAACAAATATCTACTGAGATCAGATTCTTTAAATTTTATATGAATAGTAAATTAGGTAGAAGGAACTCGTGTATGCCTGCACATCCCTCAGCATGTGAGTTTTCTCTACATTAGAAAGCAAATCACAATCAAAGAGCCTTACATGGATTTTAGATTTTGACCTTGGGCAAGTTACTGAGGCCCTCTGTGTTTTGGTTTGAAGCTCAGATTCTTGCATGTGCAAAATGCTAATATTCTGTGCATCAAGCTGTACAAATTTTTTGTCTGTGTAGAAGCATGAATCCTAGAGATGACTATTTTATTTTTTTAAAACTTTTTTCTCATTTTCTTTCTCTTGGCTGGTGCTAAACACACACACACTCCACATACATTTCCAGTCCCTATCTGGATGTTTTGCTCCTATCTGCTACTTCAGTCGAAGAAATCTCTCAGTTTGTTGAACAGAGATCCTGAGTTTTGCCTCCCTGTTTAAGCAGAACTCTTACTGGGTTTTAATCTTGGCTGCAACAGCTTTTGTAAACCCAGAGTTCACAGCTTGCCTCTCCTTTGGCTGTGAATGCTTCTCTTTCTCCTATGGGAGGAACAGTACACTTTTTTTTTTTTCCCCCCTGGAAAATAATAGTATGACCTGAGATGCTCTTTTTTATAGCAACTTTTTCACTCTTAAAAACTCTGGCTGTGGATTTTGTGCACGGTTTTGTACTCCTGTGATATTTTGAGGAGATCCAACCACTGAACTACTGCCCATTTGATGGTCCCCCAGAGTTGCCCACTCCAGGCCCCTGCAGGATTTGTTGACTTTAGCAAGTGCTCTTGTTAATGTTTCTTTCAGTCTTCCCCCTGATCACCCTGCCAAGTGTTTCTAATAGTAATTCTTTCTCCTTTTTTTTCCCCAACTATGATTTTAAGTGTAACAAAATTCATTCTCTGATGAAAGGCTAAAGGCAGAGATATCTGCAGACTCTGCTTAGCTAGCACCACCAGCCCCAGAGCCAGGCCAGCCTTCTGCCTATGACTCCAAGATTTGAAGGAGCCAGGATCAAAGAGCAGTACCCAAAAGGAAAACAGAAATCTACTTTTCTTGACATCTCTGTCAGCAAGCAGCAGAAGCCCATGACTCTGTTTCTTACCAGGATATGGAGGAAAAGGCAAGCAGTCTGGGCAAGACATAAACATGAGATCACAAAGCTGCTAAGCAGCTCCTGAGGAGAGCCATGTGGTTGATGAAAGACCTCATCCTTTTCAGATTTTCCACAGAGCATTTGCAGGAATAAGAATGTTTCATCCCTGCCTCAAGAAATTATGCTGGTTGCTTAAAGAGCCTACTGGTTATGAACTCCAAGACTTGCAGAGGTGAGCAGCTGTCTCTGAATATCCTGTTTCCAGCACTGAAAGAGGAAGGGTAACTGCTCTTTATTTGGTTTCTTTTGCTAAAGTTCTTATCTTTTCCTAAATTTAAAGCAAACTGGGAAGAGAGGGTTATTGTCATTTGTAAAGTTATGTATAGGGTTAATCAAAAACCCTTGTTAAAGCAATGCATCCTTTGCCTTCCTTGTCTGGAAAGGCTTCCTGGAATTTCTGGGTTCTCATCTTGAGCTTTCCCCCATTATTTTAAGCTTTCCAAATATTATTCTATGGTTTGAGTACAGTTTTTAACATTTGTAATAGACTTTTCTCAGCTGTGTCCACACATAAAGGAACTAATCCTCTATCTTTCTGGAGAACCTATCCCAGCTAAGAAGGTAAGTTCTGTCTGGGATCAAGGGTTGAGACTACAACTGTCCAGAGGAGCTGATTGGTGGCATCATGCCTTCTCTCAGAAGCTTGTTTTATACAGTCATGGCTTTCCTTATTAGCTCCTTTTAATTCCTCTGCCTCTCAGCACTGCTTAACTTTAGGTTCACTTTTCAGTTAGTTCTTTTTGCTTGTTTCTGAATCCAGGGACAGATTCTAATTTGAGCAAAAGTTTTGGTGGTTTTGTTGTTTGTTTGTTTGTTTGTTTGTTTGTTTGTTTTGTGGTGTGGGGTTTTTGTGGTTTTGTTTGTTTGTTTTGTTTTGTTTTTTTTTATTTCTCAATGTCTCTGAAACACAATTTTTATTGATGGAAAAAAAATAAGGTAAAGAATAAGTTATAAGACATTGTGCTTTCCTTTAATGTCCTAAAACCGGTGGGTGATGAACAGATTTATTTGCTTCTATTCAGAGATACATTTTATTTCTTTCTATTCCTTCAGTGGGCAATGCCTACTGATACAATTTAAAAAGCAGGAAAATACATATTATCCCATGAAATAATACTGTTTTGAATCTAGGAAAAGGTGGCTTAGTTGTTTGTGATTTCCTCAGGTAAACATAGGACTTGGTTATGCTTTTTGTATTGAATGGAAAATTTATTTTAATTATTCTACCTTAGCTTGGACTGTCAGTTTAAATTCACCTGCTGAGTACTATCAACTGGTGTTGGCATCTGTATTCATGCTTGAAGATGTCCATATTCATTACTGGATTTCTTTAGCTTAACAAAGCTTGGAATTAAATGGATTAAATGCAGCCCACAAAGTGAGCATTTATCATTCTGTGATGCACTGAGAGCTAGTGCTGCTAAAGGAAAAGATTGTTCCAGGCATTAGGGGTCCAGTCTGACTATGAAACTCTGACCATTTCTGGTGGAACCAAAGCAAGAACAACACCATTACCATCTGTGTCCTCGTCAGAGGCTTCATAGCTGGATGTTTAGCATTTCAAAAATCCTACAGATGTTGATGTTGCATTATTCATTTAGTTAGAAACTGCCACAGCTGTGTGCCTTCCTGTATATTCTTTCAAGCAATCTGGCAGCAGACCCTAGTTTGAGCAGGGCAGAGAACAGGCTCCAGTTCTGATGGGCATGGAAAAACTCATGATTTGTGCCTAGCTGGCAAACTTACAACCTCTGAAGAGGCAAAATGGAGCATTGTCAGTGCACCCCAGCAGCTTCAGTATTGCAAAGGCAGTGTAATGGATTGAAAATGAGTGTGCCTTGTGTACATCTGAATGTTCCTGTGTGCTGAAATCATTTCAGAGGACCCTTTAAAATCAACACACCAGCCTGTCAATTGAAAGACTGATGGAGTGAAAGAAGTGAAGTATCAACTCCAAGAGAAATAGTGGAGGAAAAGGAAGGAGGAAAACAATGGGACAAAAAATAGGAGGTGGAAGAAATGGAAGTGGATGTGAAATGCACTGTATATTGAAAACAACTGAAAAGAAGGAAGCAAAATGGGGCACATTAAAGAAAAAAAAAAGAAATATTAGATTAAATTATAAGGAAGAAAAGAAAAAACACAAGAGGGTTAATGAAAAATATTTGGTGAGATATGGGATATCTGCATTAGCTACTTGAAAAGGTATCAGTTGAAAAACACAGTTTCTAAAATATTTCTAGTGAGTAACTGGTTAAAAATACTCTGTTTTCCTCTGAGAGCAAAGCAGGAAAAAAAGGGGATTGGAATCCAAATTGCCAAATATCCATTGAATAAGATTCTTCCCCAGGAATCTGTACAAAGCTCTGTTTGTTTATTTCTACTCATAGAATCTGATATTGGAAGTTATTCAATTGCTTGAAAGCAATTTGTTTTCATAACTTGTGACTGGAAAGCCAAATCCCAAGAAGCTCTGCAAACTTTACCGAAAATATTTTAAATCCATTACAATGATAACAAAAACGAAAGGTGACCTTAACTCAATGATTTCTCCCAGAAAGCAGGTTGGAGCTTTGTGAATTTTTCAGGAGTCTACTTATGGTGGGGTTGTTTGGTTTGGTGGTGTTTTTGTTTTTGGTTTTTTGGGATTTTTTGTGGGGTTTTTTGGTGGTTTTTTGTTTGTTTGGTTGGTTTGCTTTGTTTTGGTGTATATTTGTTTGTTTGTTTTTACTAGTTAAATCTCAGTTTTTGAAAATAACAAATTCACACATGAACAGTGGGTGATTCCCTTGCATAATCTATTCACAGGAAGAGGTAAGGAGAAAGACCTATCATTCCATCTTTATGTTAATTGAGTGACAGCAATTGAAATCTCTGTTCAAAATGCAATGAAAGACTAAAATAGTCAGCTCTCCCACTGCCCATCTAAACCAACTGTCTCCATTTAGAAAACATTAACCCCTTAGAACATGACAAAGTAGTAGGTACTGGCATTACCTTACACCTCCTTCATTCTTGTAGCTCTTCTTTTCTTAGGGAAAGATTGGTTTTCTGGCATGTTCTAGCCTCTGAAAAGTTGCTTTTTCCCAGGTCAGGAAAGATGAATTTGTCACTGGACAAGACATATTTTTGTGTTCAGTTCCTGCACAGCAGCTGGAGCGCAGAGGCAGTTTGAGAGGCAAGGCTGAGATTACGTGTGGGTTTAAATTTCACTCACTCTGAGTGAATGCCACTGGCTTTCTCATTCCTCTTCTGAAAAGATGAAGACCCCTGGGCAGTCAATGCCACTGAATCCTTGCCCCAGTACTCTGCAGGGGAAGCTCAGTGTCATCACCTTGCACTTGTGTGCAAATTCTGTAGTCTGACTGCACTGGACAATTCAAATAACACTTTGTGATCACACTGTTCCACATCTCTGTGCTTTTCCTATGGGGCTGGTTTAATAAAGCTCCCACCTGTCAGCCAAAATCTATTCTGCTCTTCAGTGTCTTGCTTATTGAGAGAAAAAATTAACATCTTTTGGGACAAGTGTAATGAAACACTTGCTCAGGTGCCCAGTGACAGCCAAGCCAGGTAGAGTTCAGTTTGCATGAAGAGCTGGAGGAAGCACAGTCAGTCAATAGTGAAATAGAACAATTTTATAAAATCAGCAGTGTTTTCACCTTGAGCTCCTTGTCCTATTTGGATTTCTCACATGGAAGGGTGACAGAAATTATTTGTAGAATCCTGTATTATTGCAGAGGCAGACAAAAGTTTTTATTGATATTTAGAGGAATGGATTTGTTGGAGTAAGGAAAAATCCAAGTACTCATCTAGTTTTGATGCAAGAACACACTCAAATTAAAAATGGCTGTTTAAACATACAGGGGGAACCACACCCTACACAGAAGAGTTTTCTAAATAAAACACAAATGAAGTATTTTAATTAAATATTTATACCTAAAAGTTGGGGGTTTTTTTGTAAAGTTCTTGTTGTTCTTGAAAAGGAAACCGTAGGGTTTTTTTTATATTTTATATTTTATGAGCATTTAACTATGTAGTATTATGACATCAAATGTAAATATTGTGCCTTCATTCAGAAAATATGCTCATTTATCACTACCAATACTATTTATCTATGGAATTTCAAATCTGCTTTCCAATACTTTATCTGTAAACCAATGTGAAAATGAAAATACAAAATTACATAATGATGTGCAATGTCTTTCCCTGCTCTCCTTCTAAAACCAAATTTTTCTTCCTTCCTCTGTTTTCAAAAAAAAATACTTCCACCCTGATTTTTAATGTTTCCCCTCAATCCTCAACCATCCATGATTCTTTGATGAAGTCTAATTTTGCCAGCATTTTGAGCAGTAATTTTTGCTGAGTTTTATTAACCAGAAGTGTACTTTGATCTTTTCTTTACATGCCCATACTTCTCAACATCAAACAGCAAAAATCCTGGAAGTGCTAGCAGTTAAAATGAAAAAAAAAAAAAAAAAAAAAAAAGAAAAAGTTTTAAACAATCATTAAAATTCATGGGGCAAGTTCAGTTTTTACTCGTGACATTATGAGAAATCGGAAGTTTCAGAGCCTAAAGACAGCTAAGGTAGAGTAGGAAAAAAAAAGGTGAAAGAAAACTGAAGAGGGGTCTGTAGGAAAGCAGAATCCACCCATTCTGATCCTTACCCTACCAAAGTTTGTTTTTCAATGAGGGTATTAAAAAGGACACAACCATATAAAAGGTCTCTGTGGGGATCGAGCCGCATAAATGCAATCTTAAGTTGTGTTCAAGTTGTCCCATGTCAGTCTGTTTTATCTATTTTCAAACTCTTACTTTTTCAATACCTCCATTGTTTCTCTATGAATTACACTAATAGAAAGTTGAGGGCGGCAACTGTGAGGGGAAAAAAAGCATTTTTACCTTTCTGGGAGCATTATTAATTTAACATTGGTGGCTAGATGGCACGAGCACTGTGCTAGATTTTCTGCAAGAGGCTGGTTCCTTCTCTAAAATAATTTGTCTCAGTCATATTTCTGCCTCACTCAGGAGTGCTCTGTGCAGAACTTCTCGCACTCTGCATGACTTGCAGGATGTTTCAAAAGCAGTTTTGAGGGAAGAGAAAGAGGTCCTCATTTCCTCCTCTGCCCCTTGTTTAGAAAGAGATCAGTTTTACTGATTTACTTAATAAATTCTGCCCTGCTCTGAGATTTTATGTGTAGGAGTGGGCTGATTCCTTTATGGAGGCCATGCAGCATCTGTCTGTACACAACATTTTTAGGAGCGACTATGAATTCTTCAGCTTACTCATGTAAGTTTGTCCCTTCTTCTCATAGTGTTCCCTATGCCTGTGGAGGAATTTCCATGCATTGAGAGAAGTGCGGAGGTCACAGAATCATGGAATGGTTTCAGTTGAAAGAGACATTTAAAGGTTGTCTAGTCCAAGCCCCCTTCCATTAAACCTGCTTGCTCAAAGCTCCATCCATCCTGGCCTTGGATGTTTGCAGGGAGGGGACACCCACCACCTCTTTGGGCAACCCTTTCCAATGTTTCACCACCCTCATCATAAAACATGTCTTTCTTATACCTAGTCTCAAATGATGGTCTTGAAAATAAAGTTTGGTTTGGTTTACAGCTTTTGGGGCTCCTACCTGCCTTAATAACTTTTTTTATCCTCTCTCTATTGCTGGAAGTGGAGGAATATCCCCTTTCAGTTTTCATTTTCCTAGAGAATCTATGATGTTCTTCTTTATAGATGACCAAAACATGCTAGATCTTGGTGTGGTTTTCTTTTTTTTCCCCAGGATGTTAAAAAGTAAGTCTACAAGTACTAAGCAAAATTTCTTGAGCTCTGTAATGCTTCATTTGTAAAATTCAAATTATGCATATGATTTGCTTTTCAGGATTATAAAGTAAAGAAAAAAATATATTAAAAATGCATTATTATATAAAGAAAAGTTTCCATGGGTGAGAAAAAACACTGGTCCCCATGTCAGACAACTCATGGTTGTTCCTACAGTCATGCAGTATGCAATGCTTCAGAATCCTTGTGGCTCTACATCCTTAGCATCCCTTCAGGTTTTTTCATGCATTATGGATTCTTCTCCTGTAGAAAACATCCCTGCTTTGATGTGTCAGAGGTTATTTTTTCCCCATTGTTTTTAAAATTGTCATATCTTCTTAGCTGAAATATTGACATTAAATCTTTTCTTTTTCTTCATGCAAATTGCAGCAGAGAGAACCTTGTGTTAATGGACCAGACCTATGACCTCCTAAGGCAGGAGAAGTAAATGAAAATGTAGCTAAAGACTTCATTATCATGTGTGTGAGCAGGTCAACATGAAAAATAGTGAGGATGGTAAAATAGGTGACAGGGTAGGGAGAGGAATATTTACACAGCCCTTCCTCAAACTATGAAAGAGGTTTTCTTAATTTTAGACTCTTACAAAGAACTTGTGTGGAAGTTTACCTCAGACATCATTCAGTGGTTTGCAAAAGTCACCATTTTCTATTTGAAGTATTTGGGTACTCTCTTGAGGCAGGACACAGAGACCTAGCCTTCATAAATTTCCCCAAGATTTTTGTTTTAAAATAAAAAATAAAAATTACATCAATGAAATATTCAACCCAGAATCTCCTTGCTGTAGTTTCACTATGTAATAAACGTGGCTTTAATAAAGATAGTAAAGCTTTTGTAGTTCCATAAAAGTTCAACTATAAATTAATGTTAAATGGAATGCTAAAGTTTGGGCAGGTTATATCCTTTGAACTTAATGGCCCAGATCCTTGGCTGCTGGTAAGAAACACACAAGGCAACTCAAGTGAAGGGCATTCAAGGGTGTATTTCAGCATTTCTTACCAAACTGTTCTTCCATATAGGACAGGGAACTTAGAAAACTCTAAAATCTGGCTAATTACAGTTGCAGCCATTGCAGCTGAAAGGTGGATGGTGGACTTCATGGTTTTTTGCTGCCTGTATTGTAAGGTGATTGTACCTCTTTGTGAGAGTAACTTCAAAAATTACTGCTAGGAGATACCCATGATGTAAAGAAATCCTGTTTGCACATGAAGCTATTTAACACTCATGCTATTCTGGTATTTCATGCTATCCAGTGATTTTTTTTTTCTCCATCTTTTTTATGCTGCTTCTAAAATTTCCTTGCATGAGTTTTCACAGGTAGTCAGCTTCAGATCAGTTTTATGGCAGCACAGGGCTATGAATGATTGGCTCACCCATTTTTTTAGAGGAGCAGCACATCATGAGATACTGATCATTACCAGAATTACATAAAAGGAAATCAATGTTTAGCTTCTCCACTTATTTTCATTTATTTCCTCACATATCCTGTGTTTAATGTGCCAGTGGTAGGCTTTGTTATTAGCTTCAAAAAAAAAAAAAAAGTTAATTAGAACACTACTGCTGTGTTATACCACATCAAAAGCTATATCCCCTAACCCCCACTTTTTCCCAGTTTTCCATCTCCTGAGTGATTGTGGCATTGATTTGTTCAAAAAGAAACTCAAAGGAACCAGCAAAATGCATGCATGTGGTGTTTCACAGGTGAATGCCCTAAAGTCAGAACTATTTCCATTCCTCACATGTTGTACTCTTAGTGCAATTTGCGGGAAGCATGAGATTATTAGCATGTGTAAAATGCACCTTGTCTAGACCAAAAAAAAATTCCTATCTACCAATATTGGTAAATATATATTTAGTTGTTAATGACAACTTAATTCTCACCTTTTTCCTTCAAAATCTGGGAGAGAAAATGGCTTTGTTAAACCCTCAGCCTGGACTATTTCTTTTTACATTTTACCTGGATATCTTTGTTGTGAGCAGGGAGTGGGTGGGGTCAAAAGGCTGCAAATTTGTGTAGTATTTTTCTTATAAAAAACCACATGTTTTATGAAGCAACTTTTCCACCTGGAAATATCTATGTGCCTCTGTCTTGCACGTGAAAGTATAGGTTCACTGCAGCAGTATTACCAAATCCTTGGTGTTCACACTGCTGAGAACAGGTACTCTCCCTGAAAATTTCACCAATGCTTCTCTGAGGCCACCATCCCCTCATTCTGTATAAGCCATTCTATATCTGAGCCTTGATGCCATATTAGACTGCACAAGAACTGCAGCCCTTGGGAGACTCCAGTTCACTGAAGCTGAAACTCTCTTTCCTATAAATATTACTAACATTGGATGCTTGCTCCACTTGCTTTGAGCTCTGTGCTCAGGCCCCTCCTGGCCCTATCTCTTGTGTGTGACTGCTGCCTGGGTTGGGAAGAGAGAGCTACAACTGTTTTCAGGGCTTTAGTGCATCAGCCTTTATGTGGGGTCCACGTTTCAGCACATAAATCTTTGTGCAGTGAAGCCTTGGTGTCCTGAGACAGGAGTAAAGGCTTCAGGAAGGAGCTCTCTGTGCACTCAGGCGGCGAAGCGTAACCAGTGCCTCAAGACTCATGGGCTGAAGTGAAACCTCTGGGAGATGTTAGACCCCCGACAACTAATTATTTCCATTAATCAAATTATGGCTAATCAAGATATGAGTGCTTGAAACATGCCAATTTTAGAGAAGTGCATGAAAACTTGAAGTGCATTCTCCAAAGGAGAGATACTGCCATCTCTGTTGGTTCAAACACTTAGCTGAATCCCAGAGTCAGAAGCAAATTTTAAGGAGATGGATTTCATGCTCTCTCTTTTCATTCACAGTCAAACTTCCCATTCAGCATCACATCCGCTGGCTATTGATTTTCTTTTTTCATCTGCTTAGCTGATGGAATTAGGGCTGTGTCACGTTAATAGGACAAGCAACAAGCCCTCCGGAACTTGGCTGCACCTTTTTCATGGATAAATAAAAAGAGAGGTTTTGATAAGGCTGAAATAACACCAAAATAAAAGCAGTGGTTTATTTACTAACAGAGCATGTAGTGCTACAGGCATCATTGAATGTTTTACATGGAGAGTGATTCTGGTGGTTATGTGAATTTTGATATCCTGCATAGACTGTTGAAAACTGCTAAATGTTTTTCAAGTTGGGTATCGAATTGTTTTATGCAGATTATAACAGTCATTTGAATATTCTTGCAGGCAAAAGTTATATGTACTGTCAGCTCCCAAATATTTGCATTTTAATTTTTATTTTGATTGATGGAAGGATGAGGGATTAGAGAACTGTTTTTGTTCAATGGCATTGTCTTCCAAAGCTAATATCTGGATATTAAATGGCTTATCACTCATTTTTGTATTCTTGGTATCCTAAACAGCTACTGAAGCTTTCTAGAACCACTGCATGCATCATAGAGATATTTAGCGCCATTAAGTTAATGGCTCTGTAAATGAATGATGGTATAATTTGCAACTTTCTCAATTCAGTTTTAAAGTACTTTCGGAATTTCTTTAAAGGCTAGTTCACCCAGCTCGATAAAACTTTTCCATTGAGACCAGTGGATGCAGCATTCAGCCATTAAATGTCTATCTGGTTGAGGTAATTCAAATACATACAGTATCCTATTATTAGTAGTAATTGATGAGCCTAAAATAGATCTTTCTCTTGCTTTCTCTCCCACGTCTCTCAATCCATGTGTGTCATTCAACCAAAGAATCTTATATACAAGGAAAAACCAAATATATAAGGGGGGGGGAAGGGATGTATTATATATATTATTAAATTGTGTATCTTGTCTTTTACCTTAGAAAATGGGAATTTTGCTCTTGCCCTAATTTTAATTTTCTGAGGCTCATGAAAATAGACAATTGTAAATACTGTGTCCTTTGAATCATTAGTAAGTTTGAGTTTAGTGCTTGTCAATCTAGTTAAAAGACTAATGTCAATTTGTCTTTTTTTTTGTGCTATGCTTGTTTTCCATAAATTGACAGAAAACAATTTATTCAGTCTGTCTTTCTTCCAGTAATTGATTATGCAGATATTATTTATCGTGCTCTGCAAGCACATCTTTGCATAAATTGGATGTGCTTTATCATTCTGTGTTACATTGTATTTACAAATGCCCTATTTTCTGCTCATCATTGACAACTTTATTCCATGGTAAACTCATCTTCATTAGAAGGGCTTAAGCATTACTGTTCATTTATCAGCAAGGGAATTTGCTGAAAATCCCCACCATGTTTTCCATCTTTAGCAAATTATTTTCCCAGCTAATATGCTTTCAAATCCTACAGCTTTTTTTTCATCCATGAAAATACAATAAATAGGAAGAATGGTTTTTCCTTAGCATCCCACCATCTAGGTATTTCTTTTAGCTGCTATTAAAGTTTGCAAGTGATTTCAGTTTTATTGTTTAACTAAACGAGCTAATCGCAGTAAGGAGGTGCAGCATCCCTGGTATTTTCTAGAGTGTTAATGGCTGTGTTGAGGTCACCCCAGTTAAGAATAATAAGTTTCCAGGCTAGAAATTTACTTAGTTTAAGGAAGGGTTGTCTGGGTATCTTCTCTGTTTGTTGTCTTATTCCTAGTCTTGAATATTGCCCACGCATGATATTTCAGAATTAGACTGTGTCCAGGGAATTTATTCACAAGTATGATTCATTTTCAGGTACAGAAAAACCTTTTCTCTTTATAGCTTTTTTCTTCCTAGCTAAGAAAGTATTTTGTCATTGCTCTAGTGAGATGTAATTACAGTAATTCATCTGCAGTCAAAAAATTTCAGGCTTGAAAATCTCCTCTGTGATTGCACAGGCATAAATGTTATGTTCAAACATAAAAACTAACATTAGCGTAAAGAAAGGCTGAGCGTCCTGTGGAGTCCGAGGCATTGCCTACTTCCACGTGAATTAGCAGGCTGTGAAAGGGCTCATACCCTCTCAGACTCAAACCCCAGAACACATATGTCAAACCACAGCCCTCTCCTGCTCCTTTTTGCATGACAATGGAGGAGCCAGCTGCAATTCTTTCTGCTTGAGGAAGAGTTTGCAATGCCAGCACAGTCCTTGTTTACCCAGAACCCAGAAGCCTTCGCACACGACCGATGTGTTGATGCCTTGGGAAGGCTGACCTGGAACAGAGACTGAACAGAGCTAAGAGAATAAAGTGGATATTTATTGAAAGGCCTTTAGGGTACCCTTTGGGCCGGACAAGAGCCTGGCCAGGGCTACACCCAAGGTGGACTTAGAATGGTCACAAAATGGATGACCGCTCATGAGATCTCAGACTTTTATAAGTTTTGGTCCATTTGCATATTGGGGTTTACTTGTCCAGTTACACTCATCCTTCTTGTTTTCTACCTTCAGCCCACTGTTGCTTGTGCTTTTGGGCCTGAAAGTTGTACTCGTTGTCCTTGGTCTCCAGCAGGAAAAGGATTTTTGTCTCCCTACTCTGTGAAGAGAGCTGACTAACACTTAATATGAGGCTCAGAAATACACACCTGGGCAGCACAGAGTCTGAAGAAAACATGAAAGCTTCACCTTAAGGCATCAGTGTCATCTGTTATGTCATCTGTTAGTGCTTCATCTGTTGAAGCATTGCTGCCTTTTCCAGTGATGCCTCCTGTATGGGAGCAGTGCAAAAGACATGGATCTCCCTCACCAGACTGTTCAAATCTGATGTGAGCACATGCTTTTGTGAGGTAAGGAGGTCTTGGTTTTAGAAGTACATCTTTAGAAGATAATAGAGTACCTTCCCAATGCACTACCCCTGAGCTGCTTCAGCAGAGATGTTTTGTGACAAAAATGGTACAAAACAGGAGACCAGACCTCGTGCATGTGTGGCTGAGTGCAAGCTCAACATTGCTGTCAGCCTCAGAAATGCCTGTGGTACTAGACAGGAGGAAAAGAGGGTGAGACACTGTGCAGTCCAGAAGGTGAGTATTCACACAGCACACAGGACATCTGGGTCGTGTACTCTGCCATGTTGACAAGAAGAGGAATAAAAGGAAGGTTTACTGCCTTATAATTTCCTGCTTTTCTTTATTGTTCTATGATTTTTCTTTGAGAATAAGAACCGATGTCTGATGAATGTCTGAAGGAAAGTGGCATCACTCTGTAGCAAGCAGTTTTGTGTCTTATCTATCTTGGAATAGCGAGGCTGGAGCTGTGGTGTCTCCTCTGACATTTTCTACGTCCAGTTGAGTCACTGCTTTGTTTGCTGGTTTGTGAAGTTACCTTTGGAGCTGCTAATTCCACGTCTGCATTGCACAGGGAATTATTTTAAACATCTTAACAGGCCTCTATACTCACCTGGACAATCTTGCTCATGTATGTGTACAACTTTTTGTTAATACTGGCTTTTAATTGAAGCAGGTTTTGAAAATCCACCATCTTTTTGAAATCCTATTTAAAGGAGAAAAATATAAAACACCAGAAACTAAACAAGCAAACTGTTATGGGTCACCTTTAAAATGGCAGGGAGAATTTCAGAAGGTATATGTTACTTATACAGCTTTATTTGGTTTCCTCAATGTCACATAGGATGGTTACACACATGCTTCTCTTACATGTAAGTAATAGAATGGTGGGTTCATAGCTGCTCTTCTTGCAGGGCTCTGATAAGGTTTTACTGGAACATTTCCCCTTCTACCCCTTACCATTTAAATTAGTTTCCACTCCACAGAAAGAATATACCTTATGTGATATGAATATGGAACCTGTGTAGTTAAATTTTTATTTCTACAAGCAATGACTGCTTGCTTCAAACATTCACAGAAAGAGACTCTATAAGAGGCCCAAGCGTAGCTGGAATGAATTAAGATTTGAATTTCAACAGACATTCATTGGAAGATTTTTTTTCTTTAAAGGCACTGAGTTCTTCTGATGGCAAAGGATTCACCCAGCTCATGATTTGTAAAGGACTGTCTGGACTTACAATTTATTGCTAATTGTAAGTCACTGTGCAGGCTCACCAGCCATACAAGGAAAAATCAAGTCCTTAACCATGCATCTTCTCTTTGTGTCCCCTTCCTCAGGGCTTGCTTTATTTCCAAACCCACAAACTCTAAACCAGAACAAATCAACTCAAATTGCTCAGTAATAATCACCTGAGGCCCTGCCAGCTTCAGCCAGCTGGAAGGTGAACAGCAAGCAACCTCATCTTAGGAGATTTTCTTTTGTCCCAGCCTTGTCAGTCCTTTCATGACTCCATCAGAAACACCATCAGCAGCCCAGTAACCTCCAAGATGCCAAACTGGCTTTAGCCAATGACCATCTCCTCTGCTCTCCTGCAAGGGCTGCCGAGTTGTGCTGGTTTACCACATATTCATACAGGTATCTCACGTTCCTGACAAAAATGAGATCTCTTTAAAAAGAAACAATTTTTCAAAAGTAGGGCCTTTCATAACCTGAAACTGCAAGCACTAATGCTGAAGGAAATCCAGAGAGTTTCTGGGAAATAAGGAGATCTTCAGTAATTTGGAGTAGCTATTGCCATGATTAATTGAAACAGGTAGTGGGTTTGAATTGCAAGAATTTTTTGGTTTTGTTTTTAAGGCTGACCGGTATATAATTTAATATCATATGTGTTCATCTTACCACTCTAAAGGAGGAAAATTAACTTAAGACGGGATACAAGAGAAGATAATGTAAATATACGTGTTTACATATATAAATACATTTATTTATAGATGTGAGACTTTCAGGATTTGCAGAATCCAAGTACAGAATTCAAGTACAAGCACTTATACTTGTGTGGACATGTAAACCATTAATGGTGCATTTTTCACAAATCCACAGGGAAGCTTTTTTTTTTTTTTTTTTTTTTTTTTTTTTTTTTTTTTTTTTTTTTCGCCCTGAAGTTTTTNTTTTTTTTTTTTTTTTTTTTTTTTTTCCCCTGAAGCTTTTCTTTCTTCCTAGAAAAAGAAACCTGCTGCAGTGTTTTAAGAACACTTGAAGGATCATATGAGTTTTTCTGGAGAAGAGAGCTATCCTGTCTGTCAGATGGCAATATATAGCTTTTACAAACCAAATTTATTTGTCTTTTTTTTTTTTTTTTTGCCTCTGTAGCAGCTGAACAAATATGGCTTGTGCTTCTATAACTGGTAGCCTAATTTCTTCCAACAGACCAGATTCACTGAGCCAGCAGATCAGTGCAAAGCATGTTTATGACAGTGTGCTATGAGTATGCTGTAAGTAAAAGCCAATAGCTTTCAAGATAGGTAAATTGCAGTGAAGGATTTGTGGATGCTCTATTGCCAGTACAGCATGTAAAACCTGACACCATTCTGCTTAGCAGCAGTTTAATTGTTACCTGTAAGGTAATTTTAAGAGGTAAAAAAAATACAGACTAAAAAGCTCCTCTTAAGTAAAAACACTCTGAAAAGTGAATGTCTAAGGAAAGATTAATGTCAGACAGAAAATTTAAAGCTGAATAAAAACCATTAAGGCAATGAATAAAATTAAGCTCTACTTGAAAATTGATTAAGTCTTGCTAAGTAGCCAAAAGGGAGCTACCAAACGATCCTTACTGCCATAAACCATTAACTCTTACACTCAGGGCCCAATTCTCACTGTCTAAATTGTGTCTTCCGTTTCAGTCTGAAACCTGGAAAGTGTTTAGTCCTCTTGCCTTATCACTCTGCTCTCACCTTCTTTTTCTTCATCTGTAAGGCTGATTCTTAAGTCCTATTGAGAAAAACTTTCTGAAGTGTTTAAGAGCAGAGGAACTGGGGGTGATGCATGTCACCTGTGCCCCCCAAAGTGAGGGTAGAAGCAGAAATGCAGTTGGCATCACTCACTGAAGTTTTTGATCTTCTTGGTTTGCTCTGCACTGCCACTGAGATAGGAACTGAGAGCAGGGAAAAAAAAATAGATTTTATGGCCCTGCCCCTCTTTCCACCTCTCTGCTTGGGGGAAGGAAAAGGATTGTCTGCCATGGGACAGGAGACAGTTTGGAGGAGGAGCAATGTCACTTGTTATGTAACTACATTATGGTGCTAATCCTAGCTGCAACATTTTCTATAACTAGGTTTCCAAGGTACCAGGGTAATTTTATTGGCATAATATCTTTTCATGGTGTTATGTATAATATAGCACGAGAAATACAGCTTATGTCAGATATGATGCCTTAGCAGGGTCTGAGGGGCCAGTATGCTCACTGTCACTGAATTTAACCTCTGTTGGAGATCTTGTCAAAGCAAAGCAATTGGAATCAAGTGTTTTGAACTCTGAGTGTGATCACTTAAGTGTAGGTGGTCCATTGATTTAAACAGAAAACATATTTAGGTACTAATGGCAAATTAAGGCTGCATTTCGACAAAGCAAGAAGAAAGGGAGATAAGAAAACTAAGACAACGTAGTAAAATAAGACATAAAACAGGCTTTGTCCATTGTACTCTTTCACTAAGAGTATTGACTTCACCAGCAAATTTTCCCCTTGATCCTCATGGCAAACTGAGTGCAAGTAAAAGCCACAGGCTTCAAAACCAGGAGGGAGGTAAGTGCAGGGCATAGGAGAGCATGACCCTGCACTACCCCTTTGCAGGGTCTGTGGCAGACATTGGAAGTCTGCAGAGCCAGGGGTAGTAGTTTTTCCAAATTTCTGAACAGCAAGGAGTGCCCACATGGGTTTGCGTGGCAGAGACTGTCTCACTGCTGAACAACTTGCTAAAGTTAAAATTTTAATGAAAATTGAAAGTTTAAGTGCCACCATTTTCCATATCACTTTTTCCCTAACATGATTTATTGACCACTTATACATGATACATTTTCCTGTCATGAGTAACACTCTGTATATCTATTTTCATGAATAATGGCTACCATTTTAATTGATAGTTTCAAACAGAGGAGTAGATTTATTTCTACAGTGAATGAAACTGCCCTCAATATAGAGCCTGTATAAATTATTTTACGTATTTCAGTTTTCCTCTTGCAACACTGTATGCTCCTAATCCTAACAGAAATCAATCAAATAAAATCTAATACATCACTAAACACTAGCTTCTCTAAAATAGGCTAGGACATTTTTCTATAGTGCTTGTAAAATTTGTCTTAAGCAGTATTACCAGGAGTTTTTGACTTGGCTGTTATAGGTGTCTGTAAGATGTCAGGTTCATTCCTTATTTGGTACCTTATTTGTCAGCTTTTTTGGCACCCTACCTATATACTTATAACATATGAATTACCTTACTCAAACACATCTCAATTACGCTACCCCTTTTCAGCTACAAAATTTAAAATTCTATGATGTTAATAATAAAATATTGATTCCAACAGTGCACGAGCTCATGTGGGCAGATGATGTATTATGCATTCACTTCTGAGTGTGACACCTACAAGTCAAGTCTAGGAAGGATTCTTGCCTAAAGAGATCACAGTTCATGACTGAAATCCACATTACTTGCAAATGATCTCATTTCGATATAAAAGTCCAAGTCAACAAATGCTGTGTGCTCGCAAACATGCCTCAATCATATGCTGCAGAACTACTGAAGGAACAAGCCTGTATACATTCCTGTGTCTAGTATAAAACAAAAAACTTGCTGTGAGTCATTTAAAAGTAGAATTGAAATGTTACAGAGCATGCACAAGCTGCCTTCTCTAAAAACAAGCAAACAAAGCCCCAAACAAACAGAAATTCCCCAAAAAATTGCATTGCAAGGCATTGACCCAAATGTCTTCATAATACATCCAGTAACCAGTAATTTCAGAGAGCTATCATTTATTCTTCAAAGTCAGGATCATTCCTCCAGTCCTATCTTCCTCTTTAATAAGGATTTCCTTCTTGTAGCCTGACTAGAGTTTTTTAAGGCATTACTCCAATCCTTGTGTAAATATTTGCATAAGGGATTTTACATCCATTCAGAAATCCCACATTCATGCACCAGTACTGGAAAGTTTTGACAGTGGCATTTTAATGCTTTTCAGTATTTTAAGAGGTTGGGGATGGACACATTTTCAGATATAATGAGTAAAGGATAGAGGACAGAGTCTGTGAATGCACTATAAATGAAATGACCCAAATGTGAGCACCTAAAAGTGAATTTCAAAATGTATCCATAGGTTTTGGCAAAGACAGAGAGGTAGAATCCACATAAGAGAAAAATATATTTGGGCAGGTGCGCTGCCTTCAGAAGAACACTTTACCATCTACTACTTTAGCTAACTAAATTCTAAATGGCAGCACTTGGAGCCAGGTTCCACTTTCTATTTCTATTCATGAAGCACTCCGCATTTTTTTCTTTAGTTGAGACGCTGTTCTGTGGTACAATATCAGTAACATAATGTATCAAGATGTTTTAATCATAAGAGGTATTGCTTACAGATCTGGCATTCCTGCCAGATGTGCTGTATAATGAATGTACAGCAATTTAGCATTTACTGTACCTTATGTGTAATGTTGTGTTTGCTTTCATATATATTGCCTTAGCTACAGCAGTGGTATTTGAAAGGAAATGTAAGTACGGGATTGTATAGGAATTCAAATAGCTTTTATCTATGTCTGCATTAACATGCAATTCCTTTTCTCCCTCTAAAACAAATAAGCCATTTTCTTGAGAAAACAGAGGCATGGTTGCTGGAAACCATAGTTTTGCGTTCTGTTATTTGAGCTATGAAATCAAAAAATGTTTTAATAAATTGCCGCCGACAATACATTCAGGTGTTAAGCTAAAGCAAAGACATAAAAGTCGATCAAAAGACACCACTCACTGCAGGGAGGCAAGTGAAGCTGTAAAGAAATAAACTTAAAAAATTAAACCTACATAGTCCTTTTAGTTTGGAAGCAGCAAAGTAATTTGCGTTATTCATTTCACCCTGAGAAGACAAAAAAACCCCACCAAACCCCCCAAATCCAACGACGTGAATAGATTGAAAGGACCAGATGGAATCTAGCTGGCAAACAAAGCAGAGGTAAAGGAAGCTAAATCAAATGTAACAGGGCTGCAAAGAGGTTCTAGAAATATCTACAGAGAATAGAAGGAGACCAGTAAAAGGTAACAAAGGGACCATATAAGTGAAGGCTACAAGATGGATGAAAAATGTTCAAAACTACTTTTTCTTAGTTTTCAGAATAAAGGAAAAATGATGAAAGTGGAGAATATTATGTAGGAAGACAGAAGACTCTTACAAGCAATGGGCCAGAATTGTGCTTAACTTGCACACAAGGGCCTAATTTTCTACCTTCTTTCTCCTTGTGGATCCCTTCCAACCCAGCATAGCCTATGATTCTGTGATATATTGAATAATGCTTATATTGCAAGTAGCCCCCTCTTCAAAAGAAGCGAAAAAAGGGAAGTGCTGGGTGATATAAAGATGAAACACAGAGTAACAAAGTGTAATGCAAGCACACTGCTCTGAGAGCATCCTACTCTCTGTCACTAGAACAGTAGGAAAATTTTACCAGAAACGGGGAGATGTTCAACATGAATTAATGTTTTTCCTTAGTTCAGGTATGTTGTGACTGAAGTGGGAGGCAGCCATGGTAGTGCGTGGTGTTTTTCACGTGTATGCTGTGTCACAGAAGATTTAGGTGAGATGATAGGAAAGGTTCTTCCCCCAGAGGGTGGTGGGGCACTGGCACAGGCTCCCCAGGGAAGTGGTCACAGCACCAGCCTGACAGAGCTCAAGAAGCATTTGGACAGTGCTGTAGGGTACATGGTGGGAATGCTGGGGGCTGTCCTGTGAAGGGCCAGGAGTTGGGCTCAATAATCCTTGTAGATCCCTTCCAGCTCTGGATATTCTATGATTCCAACACCATGAAAAAAATCAGAAAAGGCATGCTTTAGGATGTTAATGAGAGCCAAACAAGGCACAGTCTATGGATGCATTCATTTAGGTCCTTGTCTGAAAACACTTAAATTTATTTTTATTTAAGAGCCTAAGCATATTGTGAAAGAGTATCTTAGAACAATTCTGGGGATGCAAACATCTTTACTCACATGCTCTTGGTTCTGTAAAATTCCTCCCTACCCCACCTTGTTATTTTGCTTTTAAATACTTGGTGTGGTCTTATGTACCCAGATACATGTGGAATTAGGAAGTCCAGGTAGAGTCTGTGACTAAAAAAAATTTCAGTGGGAAATGCCATTACTGTCTAATTGACACAAAGAGGGGAAAACATAAAATCTGCCTAAAATATAAAGTGTTTTGACATCAAGGTAACACTGCATTTCAGCATTTTTGGCTCCATGAGATCTACCATTTTTAAATGACTTCTGAAAATTAAATTATTTCCAATATGAGTAAACAGCATACAGAACCTAAATTCCAAACAAAATGTTTCTGTTTTATGAAAAAAGAATATTTGATTGACTTGAAACATCCTTTTTCTAATATATTTTCGTGGAAGATTTGTACATTTTGTGTTCTCACTTTAAGTTTGTAATGGGAAAAGAAAAATCCATGTACTGTCACAAAAGAAAATCACCTAGTACAAAACTCCACTGTGGTGATTTTATGTGTCTATGGTATTGAGTAAAGAAATGAATAAAAAGGACAATGAAGCTGGCAGTAGTAAGCATTAATGAGGAACACTAACTGTTCCTGACAGGTCATAAAACTGACTCAGTGTCTGTGAGAGTGCATTTTCTGCCCCAGTTTTGGAACTGACCCTGAACCTGATTTCTTATGAATAGATAAAGACTGCACATACAGAGGCTGTTGTTAAAATGTGAAACTGATAAAAGTGAGACCTAAATAAAACATGTATTGATTTTGATGTCTTTATGCACAAAAATTGTAGAAAAATATGCAGGTAGTTTTAAAAATTTGTCATGCTTTTTGAAAAAAGGCAATAAAACCTAGTTGGATTTCATGCATATAGAAAATATATGAGAAAATATATGAGAAAATTTCATGCATATAGAATTTCATCAATTGAATCCTGCAACAGGAAGGATTCAGGACAACAGCTCTTCACAGGTTGTGGGCTGCTGTCTCTTGATTTAAGTCCTTGTTAATTGAGAATGTCTATGCTCTTTAAGCAAATATTTCCAAGGTTTTCTTGCCTTCTCTGGTAAAAAACACATAAGATTTTTAATGTCAAACTCATGGTCATTAAATTCTGCTATACTATGGAGCCTGCTAATATGAAAAATTTTATCCTCCTTTACATTCCTGCAGACCAGGAGCAATTCATCTGGTATCCTTCTCTGTCTTAACCAAAATAATCACTCAGTCTAAAATGGATATTGCAGATCTTGGATAATACTTGTGATTCTTTTTCTTTTTTTTTCTGAACTCTTTCCAGTATGTCAACAGCCTTTCTGAGTAGAGGATAAAGACTTTATATGTGAGCAATGTAACTGGTTTCCAAAGGCAACAGACTAAGGAATTAGTACTAGTCAAAAAATGAGGAAATGTTCATTTTAGGGATACCAGGCATGTGGCTTTCAAGGGGCAGGTTGCAATTAGATATTGTCAGAGGAAAAATGGAAATGTGGTATAATCTGCATTCTGATGTCCCCACAGAGAGTTTGATATGTAGCCCATGGTACCAAGTGGGACTCTTACAATTGATTGGAACAATTTTGGAGCAGGAGGTTTTATGTAAAGCTAGGGAATCAACTACGGACTTTGCCAAGTTCTAGTGAAAGCAGAATTATGGATTCTTCTTTCAGAGCTTGTGAAAGCTCTGAAAACAGGCAACAAAAATGCTGAAAGAATTAGAGAACATGAGTGTAAGGTCTCCAAAATCTGCTTGAAAAGCCTCTTGGAAGGGTTTATGGGTCCCAAGCTAGGAGACAGAGGAGAAGAGAAAGAAGAAGAAAGTACACAAGAAATCAAATAACAGACAATTGCTATTTCAGTAATCATAAGTCTAGTTACAATAAAAAATTCACCCTGTGCAAGTCATCGCTCCCCACCCTGCGAGTCTCTGAAACTGCAGGCAAGTTGTGATGGAAGGGGGGAGGGCAAGAGGATTTGGGTGAAGGACTCATGAAATTAGTCTTTCAGCTGCAGTGACCAGAGTCCAGGAGACTGGCTGGTGATTTCCTTCTTGTTTCTTGATTCTGTATTTTTCTTTGGTGAGGTCTTGCCTTTTACATATTCCTTGCTCGTTTAATAATAACATATCAAACATTAGACAATTTGATAAAACCACTTTTGATACTTGCTAGACTTCTAGCATGAGCTCCAAAATAGCATGGCAAGTTCAATTTAGGTTCTTTATTGCTTATTGATATTGCAAATGTATTTCACTCCTTGTAGAAAAAAAGTGAACCTCAAGGATAGGCCAATCTTAGTTAGGTTTTCTTGCCTTTTGGAGTCCATAATCTTACAGGTCCAGGTATTGTTATAGCCCAAACAAATATACATGTTCCAGATTACCATCCTTATCCCTCCCACCAACCAGGTTTCAGGGGAACTCCCAGGATCCATAGCTAGGGAAAGAGGGAAAAGTCAGCCCACATCTCCATGTTTGGCCATGTTTGGGGCTAGATAAACTTTAGAAGCTTGTAGCAACTCCATCAGTGGAGAGTGGTTCATGCCAATTTTTACCTAGGTTTCCAGGGCCTTTCTGCTGGAGACTATCAGTTTAGACCAAAAATTAATTTTTTTCCTTTATTTTGCAACTAACAGTTATCCCTGTATAAAATACGTCACCTCAAGAGCACCCTTCTCACTGTGCCAATTAAAATGTAAGGCACCAAAAACTTGCTCCTAAAAGGGCTTATGGATTTTTTTATATACTCTGAGGCTAACAGACAGAGAAATACTGACAAGATATCTCAAGAAGTCAAAAAAAAAAAAAAAAAAAAATTTCAGAAAATCAGAGGACTTTGGCAAAAGTTCAGAGCATCATTCAACCAACATAAAACACTTCACAAAGCTTTAACTTAGCCCATTCAACTTAGCAAATTCCAAGCCCATCTGATTTTAAGTTATTCAAAACTACAAGGAGAGGGAATTAGAAGAAGGAGATGAACGGGAAAGAGAGAAAGAATAGAGAAAATAACAAATACAGCTCCCACTCCTGAGTTCCAGCAGTGTTCAGCTGATATAAAATCCAAGGGAAGGTAGGGTCATGACACGTGCTTGCCTTGTGTCCTGTGTTAAGTTCCCTTTGGCCTTCCTGGGCCCTTCCCTCAGGTGGGATTTTGGGTCACCTGGCCACTGTGGGACTGGACTGGGGCTCCAGAGGTGGGTGTGGAGCACTGCCTCTGCTGTGCCAGGGATGGGCAGCCACTGCAGGGCTGGGATACAGGCTCTGAGGGTGTGTAGAATGGCATGGCCTCACTAGAGCAAGACCTGACCTGCCCTGTCCCTTTTTCCCACATGTATACCAGAAATGTTTTGAGCCAGAAATCCTTCCAGTCTCTCACAGTGAGGTACCTGAAAGAGCCAAATGCATGCAGTTTAAAAAGAGGAAAGCTTAAGAGATGCACAGCTGCTCTGTAAATTCCTTCCAGAAACTAATGTATTATCCTACAGATTCTCTGTGAATTACCTTGCTGCAACTTGTTAAAATATAAGGTGTACACAAAGGAAATAACGTGATGTGTGCTCTAATGCACAAGTGCTGTCCTTTTTTTATGAGAAAATTCCTCCCATTCCTTCTTGTAATCTATTTCTCAGCTGGGTCACTTTCAACTCAGCTCAGGGCTTTGCAATCGAGTTCAGTGGGAGAGAAGTATTTGCAAGTTATAAGGATTAGTTTCTTTGAACTCCGGGTACCAGTGTTCCTGCAGTGTAGAAGAAAAAGAATTTGTGTGAATTGGAGAATAATAAAACATCTTTACTCTTCTTTGTACCTTCTCACGACAAAAAATAGAGCCTAAATGAAGAGTATGACAGAATTCCCCTTGAATTCAGTAGTGTCTATTATTGAATTTTTCATTAACATTTATCATTTTTCCCCCTCAGCAATTCAACAATGGCAAAATAGTCTGTGTAATTAATTGCACATACAAAATATGGTAGAACAAGCTCTTGCATAACATAAAAGCCACACAATTCATTAATATAATGCAGTCAGGGATGGGCAGCATATGTGCATATATGCATATATACATACACACAGACACCCCTTGGGGGTATCCAAAGCTACAGAATGTCGTGGAGAGAGGAAAGAGCCTAAAGCCAGAAATTTAACAACTCATGTGTTGATGCATTATTACTTATTTCCACGACATGTGTATATATATTCTCAAAAGTTCAGTATTTTTATTCATGAAAAAATATGCATTCTTATTTCCTCTATGTATTTTTCCTTGATCTTCCCATTAAGAGACTAGATTGTTAAAGTGACTAGAAATTATAAAAATTACCACCAGCTGTTCAGCTCAGGTACCAGGCACACGTACGCCTACCTATGCATATATAAATACATACCTGTCTTGATGTATTAGTAATATTTGATAATCTTGGTATTCCGTGACTGCTTTGAATTTTCCATGTAAAATCACAAGGAAAGAGCCCCTGGATGGTAGGTTTAGTGTGTCTCAGATCTGATACTGAGGATTCGATGTATTTGCAAAAATATTGTACATGCTCTTTCTTCTCTTCTCTTCTCTTCTCTTCTCTTCTCTTCTCTTCTCTTCTCTTCTCTTCTCTTCTCTTCTCTTCTCTTCTCTTCTCTTTCCTTTTCTTTTCTTTTCCAGGGAGGATAATCAGCAACAGTTCTTTGGAACCCAGTGAATACCACTTTCAAATTAATCTCACTGCATTTTTCTCTTTTTTCTCCCAAGTAGGTATGCAAACTCCTGCTAACCCTCTCTAGTCTTTTTGTCCCCACAAGTATAAAAAGAGAAAATATATCTCCACAAATATAAAAATATCTACTTAATTGCAAAATCTAGTATATTTATCTTGGCTTTATTTCTCATGACAGAAGTCACTGAATTCTTGATGAAGACAGCCAGATCTCTGTTGATAACATAGTTAGGCTTTGTAACTAAAGCAAATCCAATAACAACTCTAAGTACAATTGTTAAAAATTGCTCTTTATCTTTTATTACCTCAATGATTTCTAGCTTAAGTGGTGTTTGAACATTCATTAATTAAATCAGTTGACTGTAGGAAAGATATTTTATGTACTTTAGA
Organism: Rhadina sibilatrix; assembly: GCA_013400275.1. Lineage (NCBI taxonomy): Eukaryota > Metazoa > Chordata > Aves > Passeriformes > Phylloscopidae > Rhadina > Rhadina sibilatrix. Next base: position 41,377 of record VWYO01004274.1, read on the forward strand.
ACAATACCTAAAAATAGTCAAGTCAGATGTTCATTACTAAACTTATCCATGACGTGAGTTCCAGAGCAGTCATTAGGGCCTTTTATAACCATTGTGAGTCATTCTGAGTATTTCTTAAACTTTCCAAGATCCAATATAATTTCTGTTTGCAATAATTTTCCTTCAGAAAATGCTGGAATTTTCCTTAGAAAAAACTGGACATTGTTCCAGTAGGAACAGCTATTCCTTTGCGCTTGCCCAAATTTTTCTACAACTTTGAACAAGGTGCTGAATTCTTCATAAATCTTCTCACTTGTGAAGAAACAGTAGCCAACACATGGTTGTGTTGGAAATCAGAAGAGGTAAGTAGCCTTAATATTTTCTGTGGGGGTGTTTCAAAGCTTCCGGTGTCCCAGGAAAGCCAGACTTCATCAAGGAGAGCACCACTAAGGAGTGCACCAAAAACACCAGAGGCAGGCTGTGAGAATGACGAGGCACTGATCTTCAGATTTGGAACATGCTATATAAAAATCTGAGCTGATATCCATGCAGAAAATTTATTACCCAGATGCTTTTCACCTGTCTAGAGGCACAAATGCCAAGAGTAGCTCAGACCACTGGATATATTGATCCTAATGTAGCTGCCATATGCTCAGTCAAGAATGTATGAAGGGACTAAACAGGCATCTGCAGATTGATTCCCCTTTAAGGTTTCTCCAGTTGCATACGCTGGTAAACATTATGTAATAATTACTTCCCAAATAAACAGCTGATGAAGGCTGACTCACAGTGAATATTCTGAACCCTTCAAAGGGCATCACTGAAGCTCAAAGCAGAAAATACGCAGCGCGATAAAATTGTGAAGAATAGAGCTGTATGCATATTTCCTTAAGTAATTGATCGACTGAAAGGTTAACACTTATTTGGGAAAATAAAAGGCCTAGATAAACATTAGATTCACAAAGTGCCCTAAGTAAAGTACACCAGGGTGTTTATGATCTCTTTTAACAGGAAGTTTAGTAGCAAGACCTGACAGCAGCATTTTTCTTTCTTGCTAATAAGCATTATATGCTGCCCTGAAACATATCTTTATAGCTACTTTGAACTGTAGGGTATTTGGAAAAAGTTGTTCACTGAAAGGGTGGTCAGGCATTTGAACAGGCTGCCCAGGGAGGTGGTAGAATCATCATACTTGGCAGTGTTTAAAAAAATGAGTGCATGTATCACTGGGGGATATGCTATCGTGGTGAACACAGTGCTGGTTTGGCAGATTCCATGATCTTAGAGGTCTTTTTTAACCTTAACACTTCTATCATCCATATCTTATAAGCCTTCCAAGAGCCATCAGTAGAATTCAAATATAATAACTGTGGAAATTAGTTGAAAAGGTGTGTACAGTCCCGCATTTCATTATTTATCGATTTCTAGCAGCACTTCTAACTAATAAAAGTTTACATTTTCATTGCATGTTTACATTTCTCTTAACAGGAAAAGCCTGTAGGTGTTCTAAGTTTTCAGCTTGCCAGAGGATGAATCGAGCCTGGCAACTGAGAGACTGTAGTGGCTGTGTCTCAACAAACTCCTTCTGCCAGCAGCATCTCTACAGTTCGAGTAGCAGCGGCTGTTAACAGCTTGACCCATCTGAGAGTACACGTGTGCTTCAGCAGAAAGTGGCACGCCAGAGAATAGATAACCTGTTGCACTTCTTCTGCAGTTTAATCAACAGATCCCACAACACGTCGTTTTTTGCAAATTCCACAAGGGATTTTGCATAGCTCTCTTCTGGATAAATGGAAAACTCCTTTTTCTGAACTTACTAAAAGCAGGGCCGAATATTTTTCTCTCCGATGAAAAAGAAAAAGGTGGCATTACCAAAAAAAGAAGGGTTGCAGCACAAAAGTATACAGGATATTTTACTGAATGTGTTAAATTGAATATTGATTTCCCATAATGTGCCATGGTAGCTTCAGAAGAAAAGGAATGCAGCTGCATGTATGAAACTCAATATCAGCACAAAACTTGTCCTAATATAATAGCGATCTTCAACTGACTACAGGACTCTACTGAGCCATAGGCTTACTTAAAACTCAGGCAGAACTTGAGGTAACTCCAGAGGAAATTTCAAGTAATAGAACTTGTCTCTATTTTTTATGATTCCCTGGTACCTCTGAAATGTTATTGCTACATTTTACTGGAAACCAAAGTTCACATCAAAATGTTAATTTTGTTGTAAAATCAAGGCAGAAAAAATTGCCAAGTGCCATCTGCATAATCATATAATTGTACCATCACATTTCCTTTTTTGAGTGGGGGAATACCTATCAATCATCAGCCCAAGGTACAGAACCTGCGTTAGTCCAAGTGAGTCAAGTTTTGAATGAAGGGACAGTGAAACTGGTTACTTGGAAGAAGAAATATGAATACATCAGTGACACGAGAAGTAGATGGTGAAAGATGATGTTGTTTCAGTGATTTGAAATTATATGCCATAGGCAGCAGAAAATTACAGAGGAGAAAGCTATTAAATGATTATTTCCATTCATGGTCCATATATAAATATTATTTTCACATGGCATTGAATTTTTGTTTTGCTGTTTCTTTCTTTTGCATCAGTTTTCTTCCAAAAAGCTGTGATGATAATAGTAGCGGCAAGCAGAATAAATAGTAAAATAAAATAATTTTAAAACAAAAAAACCCAAACCCTTTCTAGTGACAGAAGTACTGTCAAGTGTCAGACATGGCAAAATGTGCAAATATAATTTGCTCCATAGGAGCCTCTACTATATGAGTGTTTCAGTAGCTGACCCAGTGTATCTTGACTAAATTTCTGTTTGAAGATACAAGTAGCTAGACAGAATCAGCTGTCCTCAAGGTAGCCTAAATATCTCATGCTGTGTTCATTAAGAACATCACTCAGAGTGCTGTGTTAGGATTCAAGGGGTTCTTTGCTCAATTTGATCATCTTTAGAAGTGCACAAGATCACAGGCCAGATTCATCAAAGCAAGGGATAAAAGAGATTTTCCTTTGTACAGCTTGGATGTGAAGCTATTTTAAATTAAACTATTTTAATAAATTTAGTTTTCACTTCATTAATAGTTTTGCATTTTGTAGTGGATGACTGCTAAAGCAAGAATGATATGAAAACTTTGGACTTGTTTAAGTATAATTTTCAATTGTATACTGGAATTTTTGTGCTGTTATCTGGTAGAAAGTGTTGCTAATTTGTGACTGTCTTAAAATGCAATAATAATAAAGTGCCTCTGTAGAGATCTGATTCTTAAAATTATTAGAGAAATGCCACTGCCCAAATTAAAGTGCAAATGAGACTGTATGCCAAAGCCAATAGAACGGATTGTTATTTGGCAGTAAGTGTGAGGTAGAGAGCAAGATTGGGAGAAGGAGGGTGTGGAGAGAAAGAAAGTGGCAGAGAAAAATGCCACCACTCTGTAGATTCCACCAGCATCCTGCCAGTCCTCCTGGTCCTCTCAGTGACTGCAGTCTCCTGGAGGTGGTGGTTGCAGACTGTACCCCTCAGGTGGTGGGGGAACAAATCCAAAGAACACAAACTTTATAGTTCCTCAGGTTCAGCTTGGAATGCCCAGGGAAGGGGAGCTTCACACTGGGTAATGTAGTGTAGATCATGTAGTGTTTGAATGATGTAGTGTTGTGGACAACAGGACACTTTAAGAGTCTTGACACCTTGTAAGGTGTTGCAGCTGTCTCTTAGTCAGCATAGATGAATCAGTCATGGCCCATGACCCAAGAAAAATCCCTTCATCCTACACATGAGTCCCCTGCTTTGGATGGGATTTTTCACAGCTGGAGTCATTAGATAAGAGAGGACAGTGGCATGATAAGAAGGACTTACCCACCTCATGGGATTTGCCTCTTATCTGGGAACACAGCCTGCAGCTCCAGGTGTGCCTGCCCTTCTGCACCTGGGAGGCCAGTCTCAGGTGCATCCCTAGCAAACTGAGGCCTTAGCACCAACATTCCAGCCTCTTACAGCACCTGGGTGGTTCCAGCGAATGGCTGAATGTTTGACTCATTAATCACTAGCAGTCACTCTCACAGCCGCTTAATACCAATTTTTCCCCATACATGATGTAATTTGCATAAGATGATAGGCTGCAGTCTGGGCTTGTAAATTAGTAAAAGGAAAAGATTACTCAAATTAGAGCTCATTTTAAGATTCTGTCCCCTCAGTTTATAAGGACCTATAATTGTTTAGACCCAGGAAACTAAAATGTGAAGGAAAATTATGACTGTCAAAGTTTTAATGGGAATACAGTACGAAGAATAAGATTTTGAGTTGGATCATACTTGAAAATGTCAGGACCCAATAAAACTTGGAAGTGTCTGCACTGAAAATCACTTCTCTTTTGGAACCCATTTACTTGGGTGACATCTAGAGTTTATTATAAAGGATGATTTACTCACACAAGAGACAGCCTATTTTTTCTGCATACTTATTCTTCTTTGGACTATGTTTTGGGATCCCCTAACAACAGGATGTTATCAACAACATTGGCTTGGAGGGAGTGGTCAGGGCAGTGTGGCTGTGGTCAGATTGAACTCTACACTGTCTCTTTTGTAGTGTTTTTATTAAAATTGTTGCTGTTACTGTTTGTTTTCTTATCTCATTTCTGCTTCCAGTAAACTGTTATTTTCCCAAAATATGATTTTGTCTTTTGTTCCTCTAATTAATTGCTATATTGGAGAGTGGGGAAATGTAGGAGAGAGAGTAGTGTGTGGCTTTTGTTCCAGTGGAAACACTAATTTATGGAGTACCTTTCCTAAAGCATGACAACAACAGAGTCCATGAGGGAGACTGGGGGAAGAACAATTGTTGTATGTTTTATACTTAGGAAATATCTTGATTTTTCCCAATACCAAACTGAAAATTCTATAGAAACATGTCTTATCCTCTTCCTCCAAAAGTGAGGTTCGGTTAGAGACTTACCAGAAACTTTCAAGGGAGAAAAAAAGAAAAAAGGTAAGAAAACTCAAAAACTAACATCAGGACTGAGACTTCTAAACTTAAGATGGAGAATCAAGTTAGAGTATTCTTGTTAGAGGCACAGAAGACAAAAGAAGAAAGAATAACAAGGAAATAATTAATTTTTTTCTTCAACCTTTTTCTTACCACTGTATAATTAGACATAAATTTACTAATTGCTGACTATTCCCAAATTTACTGATGCTTAAATTACAGTCTGAAAAGTCAGTGTGTTTGTGTCACCTTAAAACCCTTTCTGCTCAATTAACAGACATCTCATCTAGTAACATTTCAGGCAAGTGCAACAAGTATCAAGAAGCACCAATGAATTGTAAATGCTTTCAGACAATGCAAAGAAAGCCATTGAAGGTATTTGTCTATCAGCTGACACGAACTTCGAAAGGAATGCTCACCCACATGCTTCACTGCCTCTGAACACATGTAAATTATTCTGTTACAACTACCAGTTAAGCACATTTGTGCACAGAGAAGTCTCTAAGACTAAATGTCTTCTGGCATTTTAAAGAGAGAATGTCAGGATTCCTGTCCAACAGAGGAAAACAATCCTGTTTGTTTATCTAACAGGGACAGAGCAATATTGTGGGGAAAAAAAAAAAAAAAAAGATGAGAGAGCAAGATACAACTTTGCTTAAGACATCTCAGTACTTTATCCACTTCTTTCCAGAAGTAAGGCTTAATCCAGAATAAAAGCTAGGCACATAATGGCATTAGCACCTTCATTCAACGCTTGCACATTTAGAAGAATATATGAATGGCCAAACTGGGATAAACCAATCTCCTATGATAGTCTTTCTCTAACAGAGGTCACAGAAGGGTGTCTGTGGAAAGGTATACGAAACAATATATTTAAGTATCCAGAAACAAGACATGAGGGTGCATGGCAGAGACGAGAAAGTAAACGCACACTAAATGTCATCATCTCTTTTGGTAAATGAAAAGCAAGTGGAGATTTTCCCTGGTCAACATGATGCTTATGGTAAACATCCTTTTTTCAACCTGCCCAAACAACTGATAATCTGAAATCAAAACCTTGTTGTGGAGATGCCACTTTGAATTTGGAAACAGTGAAAATACTATCTTCAATAAATAAATTTACAATATAATGTCTTTAATAGAAAGTCTCTTTTCCTGGTCAAACTATTTTCCTCAGTCTTTAGCAGACACTACTGGTACAGAGTAAGTGTAGGAACAATATGCAATGTTATGAACCCCCGAGTTTAGTACTCAAAATTAATTAATTCTGGCCTATCCTGGTCATTTTCTTGCTTTTGAGTCTCCAAATCATACCTTGAATATTAGTTTAACCAAAAAGCTTTTTGATTAATACGTATATACAAGGCACACAGTTCACTCTTAAAGTTCATCAGTTTACTGCCAAAAAAAAACCCAAAATAATATGCAGCTTACTGGTCTTGGGATCTAAATTTTGAATTAAGGACTGGTTTTATGGCTGCACCCTTTTAAAGGGGTAAATGTACACTCATATTCCTCATAGTCCCTTCCTCACAATTTCTTTCATTTTTCTCTTGCATCAAGTACAAGCTGCCTTCTATAAAGAGTTTTGCTAGCACAACTGCCTTAGTTTCTGCAGCATTGCATAGCATGCAAGGCCTCATTTACATAGATGAAGTTAAATTTCCCTTTTATATTTGCTTTTGAAGCCAGTGGGAGCTATGTCCATACACCTGACAACATTAATTAGTTATTAGACATTAAAGGAAAGGGTTGTGAGAAAAGCAACAAACACTCCATGAAATTATGAAGCTTCTTAGAGAATTCACAGCAAGCATTTTCAGCAATGGAGACAAACTGAGAGATTATTCTTCAGAGACCACCAATTTACAGCTGGAGCAAAAAGGGGTCAAGTGAAAACTATTCCATTCATCTCAGCCTCTGCCCAGCCAGGATTTCCCAGGTTTTCTTTGAGTGCCTGTGTAGTTCATCTGCACTTTTTTTGCTGGTCACTCCAAACCAAAGCACAGAAGGAAGCAGTTTTGTGGCAGTAATAATCAGTAAGAGCCCATTTGTTTGCTGGCTGTGAGCTGATGACAGTGCACAAAGGTATCTGAGAGTATTTACTAAATACATTTCACAGCTTCCTGAGGTATCACACTGAGGCAGATTCCTCAGACAGGGGAAGACAGAAGAATCATAGGAAATCCTGAGTTGGAAGGATCCCACAAGGATCATCAAGTCCAGCTCCTGTTTGTGCACATATAATGACAGCAGGATAGAATATAGACTTTGTTTCTAGAGGAAGCAAAGGATCCGTCTCATATAATGCAAACATACTAAATTCACTACAAATCTGCTGACTCCAATCACCCTTTTAATGGTGAATTAGCTAGCATGTTTTGTAACCTTATTCCTAATCTTATAAATTAATTTTCTAATGGTCTGTTATTATTATATATTCCACATGTTAACTCAATTCTTCTCTCGTAGTGTGAACTGGCTTGTGCTTTCTTTTGTGGTGTTCTCTTACTTAGATTATTGACAGGTGCTTTTTGACTTACCTTCTGCTTTTTTTTCCACAGCCTGAAGCCTTTAGGTTAGCGAGCCACCCTTGTTAGCTTTGGAAGCTGCAATTGCTTTTGCTTATGTCATGATGCTTTTTAAGCCCTGTCTCTTGAGACTGCTTTTATTGTCTGAAAGGTCATCATTGTTTTCATGGTCATGAAAACACGCTGGATAATGACTCGACAAGTAGCTTATATTTGCTCTGACTGGGCTGCAATAGGCAGAATGCCAAAGCATGTTGAGCCTAATAATTTTGCTTCATGAAATATTGAAGGGTACAAAGGATTCTGCCAAAAGCAACTCGTTTCTTCTCCTGAGGGGTCCTCCTTGGATTTCTTATAAAGGCTGTGGACAGACTTTGATTGAACCCCGTGGGTCAGGGGTCAGTAAACAGCAGTGCAGTAGAGGGACGAGCACTTAACTTTCCTCGATCCATCTCGAATGAGGAATGTTTCATGGAAAAAAAAAAAAAAAAGCACAAGTTAAACACATAGCCCTCAATGTCTTGATTATGAAAGGCTTGTGATCAGAAAAAATACAGTTAGGTAAACATGAAGTGAGGAAATAAGAGGAGGAAAAACCCATAATAAAAAAGGTCTATTGAAATGAGACTTTATGGACATTTGCTGAGTGCATTTATGGCACTATATCAATAAAATAACAACATAGAAGCAGCTGTCTCCCATTTGCAAGAGATATAGAAACAGTGCTCTAAAGAGACTTGTGTATATAATAAGAGATAATCTGTGATGGTACATAATATGTTAAACAGAAAGGCTGGTAATAAATCCCAATACCATTATTTTGTTTTTCCAGCACTTGTCTGCACATTTATGAATATTATTAAAATGATCTATGACATTTTATTTATTTCCCTACAACTCAGCTGGAGTAGTAATGAAATTCATGTCCATTTCTTTTGCCAGCTGCTCCTACAAATGGCATGAGAAGGAAATGTGGATATGTCTGATGTGCTTTACATTGAAGTACAGCGGGCTCCCGTGCTCTGAGCAGGCCTCCTGGGTCTCTGGAAGGACATACACCATAACAATAGGGAAGCTCAGTAGATTCCCAGAAGTAGAGTTTCTTTTCTTCTGCCTGGTGCTGTGGCCTGCTGGACAAGGCGCTGCTGAGAGAGCTGTGACTCTTCTTTACATCTCTCTTTTCAGGGCAGGATTTGTGTATGAGGTTCTGCATGCAGCTACTTTTCTCTCTTGGTATTGTTACTTTGAGGTTCAAACTCAAATCTGTCATTTCCGTGTTGAGTAGGAACTACTGAAAACTCCTGGTCTGTGTCATACATCAAGAGGGAGAGGCTTCCACTCCAGGGAAATCTGGAAGGCAGAATCATCTACCGCATCATGGGGGCCCTTGTAAGTTCTCAGTGAAAATGGAATTTTTACATTACATACGCTGTCAGGATCTCTGAGAGGTTGATTATTTTCTAAAATTTGGTCTTTTTTATCTCTGCCTATTTGTCTGGTTGTAGCTGTTGTGTGATATAGCATAACATTGATGTCACTGCAGTGAATATAGACTTACAAAAGCATTAACAATTTTGTGACTAGCTTTCCATGTTAAAAAGTTTCTAGACATCTATCTAGTTCTTTAAAAGGGACGTTTTTCTGAACTATCATGTGACAGCTGACCCAAAAAACTCTAAAAAGAAGTAGAACCCAGGTTATGAAGAGGTACTGCGATTTCAAGGAACATATCTATCAAATCAGGAACAGCTGGGACCCACAGCCATCTTTCCTGTCCAGTGAGAAATTCTGACTTTCTTTGGCTTGAGTTTGATGTATTTACTGCATCTGGCATTGGCAATTCAATGCCTTGCCCACAAAAATAATTTTCTGGTGTGGATTTCTACTATGCTGGACATAGGAAGCTGAGTTGCACATCAAATTCAGAAGGAAAAAGACCCAAACAACTTAAAATGAAAAACATCCTACTGCATATTGGATTAATGTGCTGTCATCAACATTATGTGTTATTGCATCAGAAATGGAGAAAATAGAAACACAGTTTAAAAAAATTCAGCCAGTGGAATTTTCCTTTTTCTGACTCTCTTGTAGACTCTTCAGTCATAGAGAGCTGATCAGTTTGTTTCCATGTCTCAGCAGAATGATCAGTACATGAGGACCTTCCTTCAGCGCTAGAAACCTAAAATGGGCTTTCAGCAAAGCACAATATTGTTCTGGCTTGACTGTGCAGGGAGTCATTGATAGAAAAAAAGAAAGCTTCAGTCCTCTGAAAATCACTACTGTTTGTTATAGCTGATAGGTATGTCCAAAAAGACTAAAAGTCATGATACAACTATAGGAAAAATCCACCACTTTCTGGAGGCATAAATCAAGTGCCTGGATGTATAGATACCATGGCAGCTCTAATTTTGAAGTGTAGGCAATTCCTTGTCTCGATTGCCTTCAATGTAAGAGGCACAAGAAAGAAGAAAACTCCTGAGGCATCCAGCTGTCTATAGGAAGGATTCCAGAGGCCATTCTGAAAGAGGTGGAAGAATCTCCTGGTATTGGGATGATGGCTGGTTAAAAACCACTTGGTAGATCTTCAAAAACCTAAAAATATGCTTGCCCAACGTATATGTTTTCCTGGAATAATTATAATGGTCTAGTTTACCTGCTATTTTCCACTCTAGCTTCTACAAATAAAATTATGTTCAGCTCAGTTACAAAGTCCCAACCTTCAGGGACATTTTTTGTTTGTTTTCATTTGTTTGGTTGGTTTGTTTTTAACTGATTTGAAAATGAGATTAAATTTTACTTTTAAAGGATGTATCCCACTTAACCTCAAAGAAGACAATTTTTTTCCCCAAACAAACAGTCATAATTAATAACATATTTCTTCAGGCAGAAAACATCCATGGAAAATGTTTGTGATGAACATTTAGGTTATTAGCATAGTAAAACAGGGGAATATGACTGAAATATTGTCAGCTCTTACATAATTAATGCTATTAAATACATCCTACTACTGTATCTGTCTTTGTATTTATTCATACCCTCAGGCTTACAAGACATAATTCTTTAACCATATAAGTATATATGTTTAGTATAGACACATTTTGTACATTCTGCACTTTAAATATTAAAAACTCTTTAATGAGATAAGGTACCTCACTGCACACCACAATAACTCTTTCTGTCATACTTTTTCACCAATGCACTATTTTATAGGTTAAGTTCATGGAAATATTGAACAACTGCTCAAGAAATCTCTGTTTTTATCACTGACAAAGCAGACGATTTCAGCTTCACCCTAGAATGACACATAAACAGTATTATTTACAAAAACAACAAAGAGAAGTAGCAGAAAAACATCTCTGATGCCAATCAATTATATGGCAGGTAGTTTAACAACAGAATAATAACCTGGAAGGGGAAAGTTTATTAGTAGGCATAAAAATGTTGATTCCCTATTAAGGCTGTTGTTAATGTATGTAAAGCAAAACAAAAAGAACAGTCCTAAAAAAAACAACGACAGCTTCTTCAGTACGCAAGGAGGTAACTTGTAGTTACCTCTATCAGCAAATGCTGCCATTTCAAAATGAATTCATTGTTTGTCTACATCTAGTAAATGATTATTGCATTTTGCACTCTCAAAATTTGTATCTCAGGTTCTGCATGGAGAGCTTTTTCCTCTCTCTTAGTGAGGGAAATTTAAATAATTTTAAATATTAGAAGTGAGAAGGAATCAACCTATGCTTATCTTTTCTAATGCAGAGCTGCAGTGCTATACATTCCAGGAGTATCACTGAATTTTTTTTTAAATAAATAAATAAATGGTGGGACAAGGAGATCAAGAGTGATATCTACCAGAGAATATAACAAAAAAAAAAAGAAAAACCAAAACCAAAAACAACAACAACCAAAAAAAAAAAAAAAAAACCCACAAAAAAAACCCAAAACAAAACAAAACAAAAAACAACAACAACAACAACAAAAAAACCAAAACAAAAAAGTCTTTAGCAAAGAAATTTTTGGAAGAGCAGGAATCTTCATTTGACTACATGTTTTTCAGTTGTCTTTATTTTTTTCCTAGTAATCACACACTAAACCTCCAGACTATTGTCTGCTGACTCTGCCATCACTTTTGACCTCATCTTAGCCAGTTAAAATATTTTTGACTTTCCGGTGCTAGAGATGTTATTCAGGACATTGCTCATATCCTCAAACCCCATTGAGATCCCACAGTAAAAGATGTGAATTTGCTGAGCTACCATCTTCATCAAGAATCACGGATGAATCAGAGCCAGACAGAGGATATGAACAGCTGGGTTTCAGTCTTCCCAATGTGCAAAACCAGGTTTTTCCTATATAAAAATTCAGGCCACCAAACACCTTCCTGCTTAGTGAGAGGTGTAACTCTTCAGTCATTACAGAGACTTGAGCATGCAATATGTTAATTGCAAGGTTAGAAATTACTTTCAAAAGTTAACCTCATGTAGCATGAAAAAATGCTGTGTTTTAGCAGACATTGCTGTAGGAGAAGGGAATATAGGGGAACCTCACCCCTGATAAGTAACAGCTGTGTTAATTACCCAATACAGCCTGGCCCCTGATGAGTCACAGTGTATCCAAGAAAGAAAAGTGTGATACAAGGGAGTGGGTTAGCTGGGGAGGGGAATCCTGGAGGAGGAGGAGGAACCTTGAGGAAGAGGCACCTTGAGGAGCAGGGAACCAGAGGATCATGAAGAAGAAGAATCCTGGGGAGAGAGAATCCCTGCAGTGAGGTCAGTCTGGGTGTGCAGTCAGAGCTGTTGTTGAACCTGCAGTCACAGTCTGGCTGGGTAAAAGCTGCAGTCAGAGCCTGCAAACTGATCCCTGCAGGCAGAGTTCAGCAGGCAATAACCAGCAGTCAGAGGCTGCAAGGGAACCCTACAGCAGGAGCTGCTGCAGGCAGAGTCAGTGAATGGTTGGGGTCAGGATGGCTGAGCTGTAAAGAGGAATAATCCAGGACTCTTTTCATGCTGTGATAAACAAGGAGTCTGTGTCTTGGCTCATTTCTGCTCTCTAACAGGAGGGCTGCTGCAACAGTTGCAGTCAGACAAACAGTTGATTTTGCAAACACCAGTTTTGAAGTACACTATT
>VWYO01004275.1:6394-18520 GCA_013400275.1 Rhadina sibilatrix
CACTTATCTTTATTGGCTATAGCTGTGACTCATCAGGGGAGAGGCTGTATTGGGTAATTAACACAGCTGTTACTTATCAGGGATGAGGTCACCTGTATTTCCTTTTTCTACAAAACATAACCTACATTTTTAGAAAGAGGGAAAGGAAGACACAGGGAATTGCAGACCACTGAGTCTTACCTCTGTGCCTGGCAAAATTATGGAGCAGATCCTTCTGTAAACTAAGCCAACCATAATCTGCACTACATCAGAAGTGTGACCATCAGGTCAAGGGACATGATTTTCCTCCTCTACTCTGCTCCTGGAACATTGCATCCAGCTCAGGGTCTCTGAACATATGAAGGACATGGATTTGCTGGACTAAAACAAGAGAACGGCCACAAGATTATCAAAGAGATAGAATACCTCTCCTATGAAAACAGGCAGAGGCAGTTGGGGTTGTTCAGCCTGAAGAAGAGAGAGCTGCCATCAGAGGCGCAAAGCATAAGGACAAGTCAAGTGATTAAGGCTGACACATAAGAAATTTAAAGTAGATATAAGAAAAAAGAAATTACCATGAAGTTGGTCAAACACAGGAACAGGCTGCTCAGAGGAGTCAAAGGATTCATATTCCTTGTATGAGAAGGCTACCTTCTTTAACTTGATTTCTTTGGAGCAGGAGGGTGCACTGGATAACCTCTAGAGGTCTCTACCAACCTAGATAATTCTAAAACTGTTATGGACATCATAAATAGCAACTTGAAAAGTAGCTGCCACAGGAAGTACTTTATCTGTGGTTTCACAAAGTTTGACATCCAGTTTATACACGGATACTGCTACTCCAGACTGTTCTGGGTAGTCAAAAGTGTGACTTAACTGGGATTCCCTCTTTACCACAACCAGCTGAACACAGCTCAGAAGTTGCTCTATGACAAAATGAATCTAGAAAACGAGGCTAAAAAAAGTTCTGTGAAAAATTCATCCTGTTCATTTACACTCTAAAGCATTTTAAAGATCATTCTATCAAAGATCACTTGTCAATAGTCTCGTTGCTGATAACTTCCTCTGAACTTTCTAGAAGAAGCTTTTCAACCAGCCCATCTTAGTCCATGTCCAAGTGAATCTTCAGCTCATTTCACAGTTTAGGTGCAGATACAGGCAACAGTTTGCATTCCTGTAAGCAGTGGGATTGAGAAATTGAAAGCATGAGAATTTATTTGCATTGAAGCAGTTGGTCATAAGTATTGTTTGCCTAATACAACTTTGTAAGTGCATCCACATGCTAAACACAAGAGTTTTCTTTTGATCCTCTAAACATTGCACTGTCAGCTGCAATATGGGCTATATTAAATGACTTGACTGAAAAAGAGAGTTCAAATACTCCAGAATGTATGTCCTTGTGGTAACATCCATAAGGGATCTTTGTACTTCAGAAAATCCTCTCTATTCCTATAGATATTAAAATTTGCAGCAAAGAGAAATGAGCACGACATGATGGGTGCCACGAGCAGGCTGGTTTTGATTTATTCCTCCTCTCCCTTCATCTTCCTATCTGACTTCTCTCTGGATAACAGCTGCACTCCCAGATGATGTACTATTGGTGCTGTTCTTAACAGAGCTTTCTCAAATGCTCAGTAAAGGCAGGAAAGCTGTCTGCAGGAATTATGAACAGATGATCCATGGTAGAATGTTCTTCCTTGAGGTTGACATTGCAAAGTAGACAAATGAACCATGTGGCCGTTAAGTTCTTACTTTTGCTTATGCTTATACTTTACTTTCCTCATGCTCAGATAGGGTTCTGATGCTGCCACATGCAGATACGAGTGCTATGGTATTCAGAGATTCCCCTTTTGACTCCCAGTTACCCTACTTGCAATTTCTGGTTTGATTCTTCCTGGCATGAGTTCTCCATATTTCCTTATTAACAAATTATCGAATACCTATATATGTATATACATATATACCTATTTTATTAAGTCAGTGCAAGCCTAGGTTGGGAAATTAATAAAACTTGTTAAAGTTCCAAAAGAATATGATTTAATTAATGGTTTTCTGCAAGGGGGCTAGAATAGCAGTAGTTGTTTATTTTCCCTCCAAGCAGTGTGAACAAAATGCCTTTAAGCATTTTGATTAGACAAGATATTTTCTAGCAAAATCTACAAGATATTTTCTACCAGAATAAAGGGAAAAGACAGAAGACTGACCTGCTACCCCACAGCCTGACCTTTCATTCAGAGAAAGCTAGAACGGAGTCCTGCATTTTAAGCCAATTTCAGTTCTAAATCTATCCTGGTTTTAAAGAATACAACTGAACAAAACAGATTAGCCCAGCTGGCATAGCATTTCAATTTTGTTAAAAGGACTTTTGGCGATACAGCAAATCAAGACAGAGAAAAGTACTAGGTATTCTTCTGTTCGAAGTCTGTGCTTTCTGTGTTGCCACAGCTTTGGAATCCTTCTCAATTAATAAGCAGTGCCACATCACCATTTTTTACTTAATCTCAATTTTTGTGGTTTGCCCACTTGTGTTCAGAGAGCCCAAGAGCCTCAAAGTTTGTTGCATAGATAATCTTTAACACAAAAACGTAATTCATTGCAAATTGCTTTTAGAGTGGAAGTATTTCTATTTAAACATAAAGAAGAGCCTTGAATCCTGAAATCTGGCTAAATAGCTCAGTGGTTTGGGTTCTCTTTATTTCTTAAAATATCTAGATAGATTCCATATAACTTGATGATTCAAAGAGTGAGGGACCTATTTTAATGAAAACTAAAAGGTAACTTGGTTTTTGAAAACTTAAATATTCATATACCTCACTTTATTAAAGAGCTTGGAGATGCAAGTCAAAAGTTGTAATAAAATCATATCTGAAATTATCTGAAGAGGTGCATTAAGAAATTGAAAGATACTCTAAAAAATCTGAATTTATAAATTCTGGTTTTTATTATCTTTTTTATATTGGAAGTTGTTAACTATTATTCACATGTAAAAACTTGGCTATGTCAAGTGTAGATAAAGCGTTTGAGATTTAGTGTACTGAGTAAACAATTAACAGCAACAGTACTGTCCACAAAATTTCTTCAAAATAATTAACCATTATTTCAAGGAATAAAAACATAATAATACAAAGAACATACAGTGTAGTATTGGTGAAATAAATAGATGTTACTCCTTTGGGCTCTGGTTTTTTTGTATTTACAAAAAAGCTGTGTAAAAATTATGCAAAATATTATATTAATCTCATCTGAGATATACATGCAGTACTTCCTGCACATTCTTACTAGCTTCCTATCAATCTACTTTATTTCCTGATCACATCTGCTTAATAAGATTTTCTATTTTTTCAGATGCTTAAGAATGAAATCTATTTTTCCAACAGGAAAGTGTGCTAGCAGTTTTTGCTGCACTATGTCTTTAATGAATCACAATTCATTTTATCTTCTGGCTAATATTGAACAATATCCATTAAAGAAGTGGTTTCAATCTTCACTCATTTTAAGGGATGGAACAGAGAGGATATTATGGAACTAATTTTAGTTCAACTGAAAGGTTAGCAAAGAGCAAGCTGTCAAATTTGACCTAACAAGCACCTGGCCTGTAGGAGACTGGGGACTTTCAAGACATTAACTTATGTGAAACAACTTCAACCAGGTCCAATGACAGGTATAACATACTATAACTCAAGACTTTTATTTTTCCCTGCTGACATATTTTTATTTTTCATAACAAAGTATTTATTTGGCTATAGTAAGAGGTGCTGTCACTTACTGATTATAGCAGCCACACGAAAAAGGAAACTAGTCAGACACCTCCTTATCTAGCAATAATTGAAGATAATCCACTCACTACGAAAACAAACAACTGTTGCAAGATGAGAAGGAGAAATCTATCCCAAAATGCTCTGCAGCCTAGTAGCTAAGGTGATAATATTAACAAATAAGAGTTTGATTTCCTTAGGAGGGAATTCAAGCCCAAATCTTCCCCTTTACATCCCAGACATCAGAGGAATTACCTGTAATTAATGTCAGGAGCATTCTCCTGTTGCACTTGAGAAGGACAATCGGCCTGATTTACACACAGACTCAAGAACAAAATTTAGTCCTGGGTCCCAAATGGAGGCAGGTAGTTCTGTTGATTTAGGTATGCAACATGCTGAGTTAGTTCTCTTAGAAAAATCTCATGCTCCGAGTTTTTTTAGTTAGAGGCTTCTCTAATTAATTTACATTCCCATTACTGATTCCAGTTTCCTTTGGTTTGAGTGGTATGAAAAGGAGGAAAAGAAGTTTGTTTGGCTAGGTTGTGTTCACTGTTCACTGAAGTAATGTGAGGCTACACAACATACCTTGTTCTCATATCTCTATCTATCTCTATTTTCTACTCCCTAGACAAGCACATCTAAATTATTGAAAACTATGAAAAAAATTTAGACTTTTAAATTATACATTATAGTTTGAGTTCTTGTTCCATGTGGAATTTTCATGTATTAATTTCCCTGGTAATTTTTGGCATGTGAAGCAGAGGACTTCTTTATGATTCTCACCTACAATCCTTTCCCAAATAATGTTATTGACACCAGTAGGCTTAGCCCAAGAAAGGGAAAAAAAAAAAAAAAAAAAGAAGGAAGATATTTTACCACGAATGCTAAAGCAGGTATTAGAATATACTCCAAAAGAGTTATGCAAGAGACCATTTAAAAATTATGAAACACCAATGGAAGAGGGTTGGGTTCTTTCTTTCTTTGCTACATTAATGCTAAGTTACACTATCTTTCCAAAAATACTAGTAACTCAAAAAGCAGGAGGATGCCTATATGCCATACTTCCACATCTACCAGACTCAGCATCTGGTTTCTAGATTGAATCTGTGTAACACAGGGATGCATTAAGACCGAATAAGAAGTTACAAAATAATTCTTCAAAACAAGTTACAAACTTGACTTGTTTTAGGGTAAAATTCTAAATCTAGAAAGATAAGCAAATATATTTAACCATGAATTAAACTCCCAGTAAGTTTCTGATACACTGTAACTGTTATATGAAAATGGAGAAGAAAAAAGCGGAACCACCTTTAGCCTCCTTAGAAAATATTTCATTTCAGTTTTGAAAGGAACATTTTCTGCTTTTAATATGTCATAATTTAGCTTTCCTTAGTGAGGCATGTGGTTGCAGCTCAGATAGAGATCATGTTACTCATTAAATATGCTTGATGGTGACATCATGAGCACATTCAATCACAAAATTTTAAGTACTTGCATTTCATCAAGCATCATTTTGGGAAGTAACAGCCCTTCACATCAGCACTTCAAAAGGCAGTTTTTCATTCCATGCTGTGTGAACAAATGTTCCTGTTCTTAGCCACTGGCAACTTTTGGGACTATGGTGTAACACATCATATAGTTAAAAGTCCTCATCTGTTATGCCCAGTGTGACTCTGGGAGAATTATTGATGCAGTGACAGTTCAAAATTTTATTCTCACCCTTCCTGTGTAACATCAAACTCATTAATTTTTAAAAGCAACATACTCACAATCTATGTCCAGGGCAGAGTAGGTCAATTTGAAATTATCAAATCAACTTACATTACCTAAGGACAGAGGTTTGATATTCCTGGAATGAGAAATTATCTTGCTTTACTTGGGTCTTGAGACTCAAGTTTTGTAAATCTGTAAAAATTTGTAACTCAAATTTTTACCTCCCTTTCAATAAATCACACTGACTTAGAAATCTCTATTAACATAAGGACATGGATCTCTTAGAACAAGTCCAGAGGAGGGCCATAAAGATGATCAGGGTGTTGGAACATCTCTTCTGTGAACACAGGCAGAGAGAGTTGGGGTTGTTCAGCCTGGAGAAGAAAAAACTCCAGGGCGACCTCTCAGCAGCCTTCCAGTACCTAAAGGGATTAGAAGAGAGCAGGAGAGGAACTTTGTACAAGGGCATGTAGGGATAGGACAAGGGGCAATTGTTTCAAACTCAAAGAGGGTAGGTTTAGATTAAATATTAGGAGGAAGTATTTTTCTTTTTTATGGGAAGACACTGAAAGAGCTTTCCCAGGGAGGTTGTGGATGCCTCATCTCTGGAAGTGTTCAGGACCAGGCTGGATGGGACTCTGAGCACTCTGGTCTAGTGGAGGGTGCCCCTGACCATGACAACTAGGTTGGAACTAGGTGATCTTCATGATCTTTTCCAAAACAGACCCTTCTATTTCATTTTATGGCAATAAACACTGAAGAGCTATAGAGTGTGCTTTTTCCAGGTCACTTTATGACAAATAACTAATTGAGAAATACTTACACAGAATATATTGTCCTTACACAGTAGGTGTTGGAGAATAAATTATCCTGCTTGTGACACTCAAGATACTCATGATCCAACAAGGATTTCATTTCCGTTTCAGATCTTCCTTTCTATTTCACCACACCACTACACTCCCAGAAAATGAAGAAATAAAATCATTGAAGAGCACAGTCTTTTTATATTAATTTACTTGTTAATTAAGTTACTGCAGTAAATGCTTACTTAATTAAATTCTCCCATGTACATTATTCCTTGTTATAAACATTTCTTCTGACTCTTGTTCCAAACAAAATTGTAACTGTCTTGTCTTGCCTCACAAAATAGGTTTCAAACAGCTTGACCCAGTGTTCTGGTGCTCTGGTGTATTTTAATAATGACATTTTAAATGAAAAAAAAAAACAAAACAACTCAACATATACAAAACCAAGATAACTATCTGAAGTAGGGGTTTACAGACATATTAGAGAGATTATGTTCCTCCTGAGCTTTAAATGTTTCCCTATTCCTCAGACCAATCTGAATTTGGAATCTGAGTTCTCATCTTCAGGTGAGCATCCTAAAATGACACCAGCTAAGGACAAGATACGCATGAGATGTTTGCTATGTTGAAGATGTCCTTATCTGTAAAATTAACAGGTAAGCCTGGAAGAGAGTGAAATTCTCAAAAACTGAAGGCTCAAGTACTATTCATTACTGCAGTGAATTTTTGCTTATGTGAAGCATAACATTGTCACAGAAAAGACAAAAAATGTTCTGGTTTGGGTTTGTTTCTTGGTTTTCTAAAATGCCTGATAATTAGAGGGTGAGTAGCAGGAGCAGGAATTAGAGATGCACTCTTAATTCCAGGTGTTAGAGTGCTTTAACCTAGGAGACCTCAGTAGGAAGGGTATTATGCTCCCTGTTCCATCAGTCTTCTTGTAGTACATCAGTATTTTTATACCTTTTTTTCTTTGCATTAAGTGTTTCCCACAAATAGAAGCCACCCAAATTCCTGAGGGGGAAAGGAAAAGTACTTTAAGAATCAAAGTTTTGTTTGGATTAAAGAGGTAAAGAAGACAAAGAAGAGAAAGGGAGAAAGAGGATTTGCAGAAGGATTTTCACAATTTTCCAAAGCCTTCTGAACATGTCAGAAGGAAGGAGCACAACTTCAAACACAATAACAGAGAAAAAAAATTACTCACTGATATGTTTCCATTCTGTAAAGACAATTTTGGGGGCCTATATATCATGAATTATTACTGTCATGTATAACAACTGCAATTTATTCTATTTTCCTATTTTTCTAAGATAAAACATGGATAAAAGGATGACTACCACCTTGGTTATGTCCAAGGACTGAATCTAGGAAAACTGAGAGAAGCAGTCTTGAATCTTATATCAGCAATTCATAGATGAGGATATCATTCAACCATAGGAAGTAGATTTCTGAATTGTCAAATCAAAAACCTTAACAGGCAGGTATGCTTCATAAATGAAGTGGTATAAAAGGGAAAGATGACAGAATGGAACATGATTGCACTGTTGGAAATCTAAATAACTACTTGCAAACTAGAGACCAGGGAATGGGTTAGCAACCTGCTTTTGTTAAAGCCTGTGTAGGTAATACCAAGGCAATTTAATAGTCAAAGGATTTCACTTTTCATGGTTGTTGATCTACAGCCTCAGATGCTTCACACACACACCCCAAAAATTACAGATTAAATAAAGAAGGCCTTTGATTTAGACCAGTCTGATAGAAAGTCATGCTATTCACTTTGTTAGATGCCAGAACAAATAAACCCTGAAACATTAATCACCCTAGAACAATGAATTTAAGAGTTTGTATTTGGTTAGCTACAGAACATGCAATGAGTAAATATAGCCGAAGGAACTAACAGAATCTTTCTTTAAAGAGTTTCATATTTCAACATTTCCAAATACCAAATTAATACAAAAACAATATAGGCAAGGTAGATCAACAATTTATTTAGCATTTTCAGATAGACTAAATGAAGAATATGACCTTTAAAGTTGTTGGTCCAGAACACACCCTCTAGCCATGTGATTTTTTACTTATTGTATTCTTCTTATGGTCAAAATCTCTTCTGAAATACTTTTCCACACTAATTTACTAATTATCTCTAGTTAAGAAAAATGTACGTACCTGGGGATTTTAAATACTCCCATGCTATTGTCACACACAGAGTCCTCCATCTGCAGCTAGCCACATATCCATTAGACCTGTTGAGTGTATTTCTGTATAATGGATCAATTTGGGTTGTTTGCCATCTGCAATTGAATCATAAAGTGCAATTATTTTATTCATCTATAACCTCTGATGAAATCCTGCCGAGATAATCTTTTGAGCCTCTTTTCCTCCACCTCAGGTATAGCTACCATAATAATACTTAGCAACTGACAGGCAGAGGAAGATAGGGATCTTCAGCCTGGAGAAGAGAAAGTTGTGTGGAGACCTCATAGCTACCTTCTACTCTCTGAAGGGGACCTGCAGGGAAGCTGGAGAGGAACAGTTCAACAGGAGCAGGAGCAATGGGTACAAACTGAAAAAGGGAAAATTTAGGTTAGATATATGGGATAAATTATAACTGTGGCCATCATGAGGCACTGGAACAAGCTACCAGAGAAGCTGTGGATGCTTCATCTCTGGAAGTGTTTAAGGCCAGGTTAAATGGGACAATAAGCAACCTGGTCCAGTGGAGGTGTCCCTGCCCCTGGTAGAGGGGCTGAAATCAGATGATTTTTAAAGGTCCCTTCCAACCCAAACCATTATATGATTATGATTATGATTCTATAATAATTAATATTCTACAATTTTCTTTACATTCAAACCTCAAGTTTTGCTTTAGCTTCAGAAAAAACTGCCCCTTGGCAAATCAAAATAGCATCTTTCAGACTAAAAAAAATCACAACTGATAGGAAAACAGCTTTCAGTTACAATACTCTAAAGATAAAGTTGGGAGTGAGTGTCACTCTCATGGGAATTAAGACATTATAAGAGGGAGGACTGGAATGGGTCTACACAGCAGGAGTAGGCCCCATTCTTTTTAGCCCAGGTGCAGCAGCAAAACACCAAGGTCAATGACAGCTCTGTAGAAAACCACTGACCTCCTCAATTATGTTCTTCTGCTATCCCGTGGTTCCATTCTTAGTGCCCTCCTGCAAACAGTTTCTTGTTTATTCTTCAGGTTTTCTGGGAGACAAAGACATTGCTTTGGGAAATGAGCAGAACTTGAGATAGAGTAGCAAAGTGAAGGGGATGTTTTTCTCATGGAACATCCCTTTTCTTTCCCTCCCTATTTTTTCACTGCAAAGTTTGAGTTGTTTAGAGTTGCTGCCTACACCCAACTGGCAATAACATCACCTTGTAAACAAGGCCAAGATGTATCTTGGAGGACAGGTTTTGTCATAACATTAGCTTTTCACATTTTTTTTCTTCCTTACAGCCTGTTACTGTAGCTGGCATGCATTACAGTCTTTTAAAGGAACTAAAAGCTTTGCAAAAACAAACAGAGGGGAGAATAAAAGGTGTTCTGGGGAGGGAAGAGGCATTTTGATATGTAGGAATTTTTTGACAAAAGGAATAAAATAAGGTCTGGTGAGCAGATGAAAACCAGCTAACCTTCACACATGTTTTTTAGTCTGATGTCAAGGAAATCTGCCACAAAGTCATTGCCAGAAAAATCCACTTTGGTGAACAAAACATGTAGGTTCTATCAAAAAGATCATAAATTTCACCTCAGCATTTAGTTGTTCAATGAACTGATTACAGTAACATATTTTACCTAAAAAAAAACTAGGTCAAGTAAGGAGAAAGGAAACCCCTGAAGTCCTTGGCTATAAATATGTTCTACATGACCTACCAGGGAAAAATTATTTAAAGATCATTCAACTTAAACTCTCCAGAGATTTCTGGTTGGACATTTATTATTTTCCTACAAGAAACAAGAGCTACTGCTCTGACTTACTGCTCCAGTTTTAGAATGAAAATCTCAATGGAACTTTCAGTGATATAAAAATGGACTGTAAAAATCACAGTAATGAATCTAATTCAGTGACATGACAAATACTGAAAGTCATTTTTTTCAGCTTCTGAATTAATTTTTAAGAGTCAATTTTTAATGTTTAAGAATAATTAAATTTCTAATTGATCTTTGAAAACACAGTATGGAAAAAAAAATATTAAAAACACCTGATTCATGAAAAGACACCTTGAAGACAGTACTGACTACAACTGTCTGGTGTTTCTATCATTTTGACACAAATCCTGATTTATTTAAACTGTTCTTCCTAAACTTCTATATATTCAAAAATAACAGTGAATCTGTACAAGTTATTAACTCCTACTTTGAAGACTGCATTTAGACAAACTCTTACATACGGTGCATAATGGGAAGGAGCTCTTCACCTGTTCTTTTTATTTGCCAACCAAAACATAGATCAGAAAGGGATATTACAAAAAAATTACCTGACTAATTATTAGATTAATGTGAAACAATATTACAATATTACAAACACTAAAACCTTTAAGCATTTTTGCTCCTTTGAAAAGACTTACTTTTTAAGAAACATGTATTAGCATAATGCAGAGGACAAAAATACTTTAATAAATTTCTGTAACTCTTATTTAGATATTTTCTTAACTCTATAAAAATTTGTGTATTTAGTTTAAATAAAAATGGCAATAAGATGCAGTCATACAGAATATTTAGGCATGTAATGCATATTTTAGCAGGTCCTCAGCTTCTTTGTCTTTAGACTCACGATCCCCAAACATTCCTGCATTTGTCACCCTTGAACAGAAAGGTTTATATATATTTATATTTTAGTAGAAATATCAATCACTACTCTGTATTTTGCCCCTGTTATGCAATAATCAATTTCATAATTGATAACTGATTTTCTATTTTGTTCTGGCTTCCAAGAAACAGGTAAAAATCCTTACAATGTTTCCATGAGAATGACATTACCAGATGAACCACCACAGCAGGATGTCAAGTTTCATCTGTATTTCACATGGCAGAGCAAATCATGAGCATTAGATGCCTTTTTATCTACAGGTAGGAAAACAATGTACTACTGTTGAAACCCACAAGAGCAGCCCAGTATACTTGCTAATGCTAACAATGTGTTATATGTCCCTTCATTCTTCCATTAATGCAAACCTAGTCTTAGATGCTAAAAATCAGGGTCCAAGATCACACTTAGTTCCCTCATATCCTACTTCAAATTATTAGTATGAGGAAAGACATCAGAGTTTTCAACAATGTATTTGCATTTTCCCACCCCTTTTTTCTGTGTCTGGTTGTAGGGTTGTGCTCAAACTGTTACCTGTTCCAAAAGAGGCAAAGTTCCTCAATCCATCAACACCTGTGAACCACAGTCAATAGAAGCATAGCTGCTTTTACTAGGACTTGCCTCTCCCACCAGCCTCTGCCTCTGCTCTAGTGTGCTGCTTTTCACCATATATAACAGCAGAGAGGTTGGCATGCTGTTTTTACCAGCAGCCTAGACACTATGATCCAGCCTTTTGGTAACCCACAGTCAGAGGGATTGATTTTTCTTGTATGCATTTGATTGCTTCTAACTTCTTGATGATGTTAACTCTGTGATGGGTTAACACCCAGTCTTTAATCAGGCTGTACTTAACTATAATTTTATAAATCCTTTATTTTCATGCCTTCAAACACTAAGATAATACTTGTTAAAAAACAGGAAAAAAAATAACAGCCAAGAAAACAAAATTGCAGACTATGGTTATAAGTTCAAAGCTATATTAGGATCATCATCATTTTGGCTAAAAGTGAGGCTCATCATCTAACCTTCCCTCTCTTCTCTCATGACACAAAAAGCTCT
>VWYO01004279.1:0-10722 GCA_013400275.1 Rhadina sibilatrix
GCCGGGCGCTGCCGCAGCCGGGATGCTGCTCTGTGAGCATTAGGGGGCATCCCACGATGCGATATCAGCAGGAGCGCGGCCGGGGCTCGGCTGCCGGGCTGCTCACCGCCGAGGGACCCTGTGCCTTCGGGAGGTGGCAGAAGGGGACAGACCCGTGCGAAGCAGGGCTGTCGCCATCCGGGGAACCCCCCCCTGATCTGCAAATTCCTGGGGAAAGAGCTGTGTGAACAGCAGAGGTGTCCGCCTCGGTGCTCCCTGGCCTTCCCACGGGATGATTCTTGCAGGAAAGGCGGGCAGTGTGGGGATTTGGGCACTGCGGCCCTTCTCCTGCCCTTATTCCCCGTGTGGGTGTATTTGTGTGTTCCCTTCGGAGCTCTCCACCCTGCTCGGGGGCCCCGGAGCCGCCCCTTCCCTCCGTGCTCGGCTCGCTTCTTCCCGCTGGAAAAGCTGCAGCCGAGATCTGCTGTGAAATCCAAAGGGTTTTGCTTTTGCTCTCCCGGCCTTTCAGGGAGCCGGGAACTCGGGAACCTGCCCCTGCTCTTCTCTGCTTTTCTAAAGTTCTGTTTCAGCCTTCTGCATTTTTTTGTAAAGGAGTTCCTCGCTCACTTTTCACGTCAGTAATGATCGTTCTGCGTTCCTTTCTGGAGGAGGAAACAACTGATGGGCCGTTGGGTTGATCAGCGTGGTTGGAGAGGACAATTCCCATCCTCCAATCCGTTGGAATTCTATAAATGCCGAGGTCTGTAAATAAACTGCCCCCGTTTTTTTGTTTTTTTGTTTTTTTTTGCCTCGGGGGGTGCTGTGACACCTGCCCCGTGCCAGAACTGCTCCAGCAGCCCTGGGGACAGCCTGGCTCCGTCCTGGCTCCCGGCTCACCCCGAGATTGGGCTGCAGAGGGGCTCCCCGAGCCCAGGGAGGGTCCTGGGGGAGCTCCTGGGTGGGGGTTCCTACCTGGCTGCGTTGTTACGCGAGCCCTTCAGACCCTTTTGTCTGCACTGTCACGTTTCCCTCCCCCTGGCACTTCCCTCCCGGCTCCTTCCCAGCCCGGAATGCCTCGGACCTGACAAAACCCCACCTCCTTTTCTCTCCGGAGCGGGAAGGGGACCAGGACCGCAGCTCTCCAAACACCTCTCGTCCTTCCCTAATATATTCCTGCCCACGCCCCAGGACTTGCTACCGTGCGAAGGCAGCGAGGGTGCTGCTGATAAAACGGGTGCCCCTTCCCTGCCATCTGCTCCGTGCCTATTTCCAGGATTTTCCGTGGAGCTCTTTCCCGGAGGAGCCATATGGGATCCATAGGTATCCACGCTGCTTCCAACGCAGCCCCCCGGTGGCAGAGTGATGGGTGAAAAGAAATTCAGACCCAAAAGTAGGGAAATAAAAAAAAATAAAAACCACAGCAGAACAAATAGAACCAATCAATCTTGCAGTGTTTGAGGTGAATCCCAGGAGCCTGGCAGGGAAGGGGAGCTGAACTCACCGGGTTTGGTGATGTGAGTGTGTGGGAAATGGTTCTTAGGCAGAACACGCTTGGATTTACCTCCTGTGACTGTTGCTGAGGCATCCAGGGTGGATTTCAGTGCACAAACCCACCCCGAAGGAGGGGCTTTTTCTCTCGGGGACACCTCGGCTGTGGCTGAGACAATGCCCAGTGCTCTGGAGTCATAGAGGGGGCCAGCCGGGGTTAACGGGAGCAGATGTTGGCCGAGTCAATGGCCAGGCAAGAAAAGAATGGGACACGTCCCGGGCTCAATTCCACCTCCTCAATGCCCGCAAGGAGCAGCTGGAAGGGATAATGGATGAGCTGAACCAGGTGCTGCATTTGAGAGCCAGAGTTTGGAAAGAATTGTGAAGGCGGGAGGCCCCTCCCTGTGACAAGGAGCCGGTGGGACAGGCAGGGGATGTCCCCGGTGTCCCCCAGCCCTCCTGCCTTTTTCTCTAGGAAAACTCAGGGAAAACCAGTCCCTTTTGGACCTTCCCGTCTCCTTCGGCTTGGCAGGGCTGGGAAAAGCGCTGCCAGTGAAACCAAACCCTCCGGGTGTTCACAGACTCTGGGATTCCGAGGCTGCAGGTCAGGGAAGAATTTGGGTTGGGCTGCAGGGTCAGAGCGCGAAGGATGGGACAAGGAAAATAAAGACGGATTTAGATCCCGAGGGAGTGGCCGGGACACCTGAGCTGCCTTTAAAAGACTCCAACAAAAAGAAGGAGCGGCATCAGCTCCCTCCTTTACCTTCTCCTCCTACTGTTTGCCTGAGGCCAAATCTTCAAGACGGAATCATTCTCACCTCGGGGTACTCCTTGTGCTGGAAGATTTCACGGGAGACTGATAGAACTGGAAAACAGCAGAAGAATAGAGGGGAACTGACGTTTATTTCCCCCCCGTTTTAAACCTTACTTTTTGCTTGCTGGCATCCACAGAAACAAAAGTGTCTCTGGTGAAAGGAGCAACTGTGGAAAACGTTGGGAAAAATTATGAGGACTGAGCAGAGCAGGGGGTGGGGAGAGCTGGGCTGACATTTCTGATGGAAGAAAAGCAGGATCACCGAGCATGAGGCCGGAGGGAGCCAGAGAGGTTATGCTGGGATGAAGCAACACCTGCCGCCAGCAAAATCCGCTCAGCTTCGACCTCCCCTGGCAGATGTTGGTCCAACCTGCTCCCAGAGAGGCTCGGCAGCCACGGCTCCACACCCTCTGCTGGCATTTCTTCCCGGCCCCCCTGTGTTCCCACTGTCCCTGTGTCACCCAGGCATCCTCTGCTGGCTTTAGCCTTTGCTGGGGAGGATAATTCACAAAGCAGGGGGAGAACAAACCCCTTTGAGTTCCATTTGCAGCTCACCTTTAAAACTCATAGGATAATTCACAAAGCAGGGGGAGAACAAACCCCTTTGAGTTCCATTTGCAGCTCACCTTTAAAACTCACTTGGTTAGGTGGAAGCGAAATGGCTCTGGCTCTCCACGAGGGATCTCCAGGCCTTTTCCAAAAGAGACTGGAGAATCCCTGGGAAGCGTGCTGAATCCAGCAGGGATGGGGCAGCAAAGGTGCCNCTTGGTTAGGTGGAAGCGGAATGCCACTGGCTCTCCACGAGGGATCTCCAGGCCTTTTCCAAAAGAGACTGGAGAATCCCTGGGAAGCGTGCTGAATCCAGCAGGGATCTGGCAGCAAAGGTGTCTCAGCGTGGAGTTCTCAGGCAGGGAACCACCGAAGTCCTGAGGGTGGCTCTGGGCAAAGGGGGATTGGGGGTGGTGAGAGCAGAGTGGGATTGGGGATGGTGAGAGCAGAGTGGGATTGGGGGTGGTGAGAGCAGAGTGGGATTGGGGGTGGTGAGAGCAGAGTGGGATTGGGGGTGGCTGAGAGCAGAGTGGGATTGGAGATGGTGAGAGCAAAATGGGATTGGGGTGGAGAGAGCAGAGTGGGATTGGGGGTGGCTCTGGGCAAAGTGGGATTGGGGTGGTGAGAGCAAAGGGGGATTTGGGGTGGCTGAGAGCACAGTGGGATCAAAGGCAGCAGGGAAAGCCCTGTCCCCTCTCCCAGACCCAGGTGTTTGGCTCCCTAAAGCCACTGCCCTCTGCCAGATCCTCCTCATTCCTCACCCTCCTTGCCCCCGCGGGCTGCTCCTTCTCCTCCCTTTGCCCCGTCCTGCCTTTCCCCTCTCAGCAGGCTTTGCAGCACTTCCCTCTCCCCCTCCCAGCTCCTTTTTTCCTGCCCTCTCCTCTTCCCACCACACCCATGCACAACATTCAGCAGCCTGAGGACCACAGTCACCTTCAGAGATCACCTGGATCTCCGTGCAGAGCTGGAGTTCAGAAGCTGCAGAAGAACCTCTGCTTTTTCTCCCCTGATCCTTCCTAAAATCTCCTTTTTTTCCTGACAAAACCCCACCAGGCTTGCGTGGCCCTGTCTGCCGTGGCAGGCAGTGCTGTCTCACTGCTCCTCAGCCCAGCAGATTGTCCCATCTGCCGTCTCTTGCCTCCAGGTGAAATTCTCAGCTCTGACACCAGAGCTGCTGCATTTTCACGCTGCATTTTCGTAGCTCCCAGCAAAAGGTGAGGGAGGCTCCTGGGTGGCTCCAGGTTCCTTTAACAGATGCAAACTGCACACAGAGATTGCATCTCTGAGTCCTGGGGTGGGCTGGGTGGGAGGGGACCTTAAATTTCATCCCTTTTTGGGGATGCTCCAAGCCCCATCCGGCCTGGCCTTGGACACTTCCAGGGATCCTGGGGCAGCCACAGCTTCTCTGAGCAGCCGTGCCAGGCCTGGAGAGGGATTTTCCCAGTGTTCAGCCTGAACCACTGGCACAACTTGAGGCTGTTCTCCCTTGCCCTATTCCCTGGGAGCAGAGCCTGACCAGGCTGTCCCCTCCTGGTCAGGGAGCTGTGGAGTCTTTCAGACACTGCCCTCAATGTCTTCTTGGGTCTCCAGCTCTCCCCAGTGCCCACCACTCTGTCCTGGATCTCTCTTCTTGCTTCTCCTGGACTTTCTCCCATGGCTCCATCTTCCTTTACATGACATGCCCCAAACTGGGCTGGCCCTTGTAAACCCTCAGCCATCCCCAAAACATCTCCCAGGTGGCTTGAACCTGTAACTGCTCTCCCCAAACATCTCTCAGGTGGCTTTAACCTGTAACTGCTCTCCCCAAACATCTCCCAGGTGGCTTTAACTGGTTTTCTGAGCAGCCCAGGCTGAGGGGGTGAGAGTGGGGAGCAGTCTGGGTGTGCTGTTTAATTTTCCTGGTTTTGTAGTCGCTGCTTTCTCGGTGGCAACACAGCACCTCGTTATTGTGGTGGGCATCTGCTGGCACTTGGCAGCCCTAAAGGCTGGGGGTTTTAAAAGGTTTTAAAACAAGCCAGTGATCCCACTGAGTTCCCAGCCTCCTTTGCCAGCCACTTTCCTCCTTCCCTGGGTCCAGACCAACACTCCCTCGCTCATTCCCCTCCTGCTTTTTCTTCTTCCCCTTAATGATCCCTCCCTATTTCCATCTCAATTTGGCCCTTTCTGATGTCTCCCCACATGCTTATGCTCCCCTTGTAACTGTCCTTAGTAATCTGACCCAGTTCCCACTTCCCAGAAACCTTTTTTTTCTCCAGCCTGAGGTCAGTTGTGATGTGGCCAGGCTGGTTCCTGCTGCATTTCCTTTTGGGGTGGCTGCTGTGTGTGCTGCTCGCAGCGTGCCTTTGAAGTGCCTCCAGTTTCCTTAACTCCTTTCCCTTTCCAAACCTGCCTCCCACCAGATCCCACTTCCCCCCTTCTCCAAAGGCCTCGGCCTCCCTTGCCTTTATTTTTTTTCCCTTCTCTCCCACGTCCCTCTGTGAGGGGTGTGAGCTTGGCCACTCCAGTTTTCCTCCTGCCTTTGTGTCCCCAAGCAGCCCCTGGTGCTGGCTGCTGGCTCTGTCCCCCTCTCCCAGTGGCACCAGTCAGCCCAGTGAGGCGTCCCAGCCCAGCCACTCGTTCCCACAACTGGGCATTTTACAGTTCACCTCAAGTGAAGAGGATTTTGCTTTTCTCCTCTCTTTAAATCCGAGGCCGAGTCAGTTTAATGCTGGAATCGCTCCCTGGTACAGCCAGGCTGCCAGTAATGGAGTAATTGGGATTTCCCAGCACTAAACCCTGGGGTCCTGGGGCTTTCTGGCTGCACAGGTTCCAGAACCTGGACTCCTCCTGGGCTCCTCCCAGCCCAGCAGGGGTGGGAACACCGGGATGTCACCAGAGGTGCCCCCAGGAGCTCCCCACAGTGACCTACAGGACGTGTCCCCTCCCAAAGCTTTGGCTCACTGGGAAGCATCCCAGGGTTCACCACCTAACACTCCTGTGTAGCCCTGGTTGGTGCTGTGATGTTTGGGTTTCTCTGAAACTCTTTCCCAGACACTGTTCTGCCAACAAGAGCCACGTGTTCCTGACTGTAACCTTTGTTTACGCTCCTTTCCCTAGGAGGGACTTCTTCTTGATGTCCCTCTGACTTGACCAATGTGATTGAAGAAGTTTGTCTTTCTTCCACCCCTTGGGTGGTTCTTTGTAAAATTTTATAAAGGGAAGAAATTCCCAGGTAATAAAGACTGGAGTCATTTCAGCCTTCTGACCTCAGAGTCTGTGTCATTGTAATCTTGAACAGCGTCACTCCTGTGCTGGGGTCAGCAGAGCTGCTGCCAGGAATGGTCCAGAAGGGGTTGGGAGTGGCTCCTCAAGCCTGAGCCTCCTTCCCCTGGGAGCTGGGAGAGCAGGGTGGAATCCATCCCAGCCCTGCAGCTGTGTGTGTGTGACTGCAGCCCCCGGGGAACACAGCCTGGCTGTGCCCTGCCCTGCTGCAAGGTGTGGGACAGAGGCAGGGACACAGCCTGCCTCACCTTCCAAACATTCCTCCAAGGGAAGGGGTGTGGGGCCAGCCCTCGGGCAAGGAAATGTCCTCAGAGGTGTCTGGAAGGGGACAAGGGACAGAGGGACAGCTGCTGGCACCTCCAGGAGGGACAGACCAACCTGCAATCCCAAGGGAGCAGCGCCCTGTGCCCAAGGTTTTGAGCACAGTCTGGGCTGTGCAGGGGCTGATGGGGACCCCTGAGCTGCTGCCACCTCCTTCTCCAGCCCTTCGTGCCCCCGAGCAGCCCCTGCCTGGTGAATCGGGGCACTGCTTGGGCAGTCAGGGCTGGGCTGGGGAGCTTCTGGCCATTGAACCAGGAGCCAGCCAGTGATCAGGACTCTCAGCTGCTGAATCCGGACTCAGACAATGGATGTGGGCTCAGATCATGGATGCAGAGTCTTGGTTGATGAATGTGGACACAGACCATGAATGTGGGCTCACTCAGACCATGAATGTGGGCTCTTGGTTGATGAATGTGGGCTCACATCATGGATGTGGGCTCAGACCATGGATGCAGAGTCTTGGTTGATGAATGTGGACTCACTCAGACCATGGATGTGGGCTCTTGGCTGATGAATGTGGGCTCAGATCATGAATGCAGAGTCTTGGTTGATGAATGTGGACACAGACCATGAATGTGGGCTCACTCAGACCATGAATGTGGGCTCTTGGTTGATGAACGTGGATTCAGACCATGATTATGGACTCTTAGTTGATGAATGTGGGCTCTTGGTTCATGAATGTGGATTCAGACCATGGATGTGGGCTCAGACCATGGATGTGGGCTCTTGGTTGATGAATGTGAACTCACTCAGACCATGAATATGGACTCCTGGTTGATGAATGTGGGCTCTTGGCTGATGAATGTGGACTCAGACCATGGATGTGGGCTCCTGGCTGATGAATGTGGGCTCAGATCATAAATGTGGGCTCTTGGCTGATGAATGTGGGTCCTGGCTGATGAATGTGGGCTCTTGGTTGATGAATGTGGGCTCCTGGCCGGTGAATTGGGACCCCGGGCTGGTGAATGGGCCCTGGGTTGGTGGATCAGGCCTCACCCAATGAATCCCAACTCCGCAGGTTTTGTTCCGGGCAGCCGGAGCTTGTCAGGGGAAGAAAGGCTCCTTGTCTCGGGGTCGTGGCTCCAGCCCTGCTGTGTGTCTGTGAGAGAAAAGAGGAGAGAGCAGAGGGCAGGACAGCCCCCCTGCCGATGCCAGCTCCCTTCCCGCACCCCGTGCCAGCCCCTGCTGGCCACAATGGGCCATCTCCCCTCCCAGCAAACCAACCAAGCATTGAAATTTAATGGCTCTCTGGCCTTTCTGCAGCCCAGTCATTAGGCCTGCGATTAAAGCCCATGTGCTGCTTTGCTGGCTGCGAGGCGCATTCCTCTGCAGGGCCCGTGCAATCGGCTCCGAGGCGCGGTGCCGGCTCCTCTCCCTCTCCTCTCTCCGACCGGGCACTGACCGGGAGCCCTCGGCTAAGCCCCAAACCACGCTCCCCCTCCTCTGGGAAAGGCAGAGGGGCTGGGAGATGGGAGGCCGGGGCTGCGCTGGTGCCCGCGGGGGAAGCGGAGGCTCGGCGAGGGACCCCGGAGGCAGGCGGGGGCTCACGGAGCGGGGCAGGGACGGCGGCGCTGCCTTCCCGTGGGGAACGGGAGCACCGGGAAGGTGAGTGGGGTCTGACGGGGCGGGAACAGCCCGGGGGGAGCGGTGGGGTCAGAGCGATGCCCCAGAGCAGGGGGATGGGGGGAGAAATCCCCCAGCGCTCCCAACCAGTGTGTGAGCAGGAGCGTCCTTAAACCTCCTGAAATCCTCATGAGCCTGTCTGTCCTGAGTCCCAGTGAGTCCCTACAGCCCACGGGGATGGCTCCTGAATCCAGGGCTCCTCTGTGGGTCATCCCTCACAGCTCTGAGACAGAGTCAGCACTGAGGAGCCACCACCTGGCTTTGGGGAGGGGACAGTCCCACCACTGCCCAGCCCCACCACGCTGGGCTTCTTGGAAGGGACAGGAACGGGAGGTGAGGGAACCTGGGCAGCACTCCAGGGTGGGCCCCTCTGCAGGGAGCCACGGCAGGTCTGGGATGGACGGGCTGTGCCAGGGCTGAGGGGTTGTGCCAGGGCTGAGGGGCTGTGCCGTGTCACCCTCAGCTGCATGGTGACACCGTGCACGATGTGCTGTGCCAGCCTCACCTGCACAGTGACACCACCGGGGCTCTGCCAGCCTCACCTGCACNTGGGCCTGTGCCAGCCTCACCTGCACAGTGACACCACCCAGAGTGGAGGGGCTGTGCCGTGTCACCCTCAGCTGCATGGTGACACCGTGCACGATGTGCTGTGCCAGCCTCACCTGCGGGGTGACACCGTGGCCAGTGTCTCCCCAGGGTGTGTGGCTGGACGGACCCACAGGCACCACGAGGGAGGACCCCAGTGAGGAGCAGATGCTTTGCAGATCCCACCACGCAGCCCCGGCTGGATCCCTCCTTGGCTGCCTCACCCCAGCCCGTGTCTCCCTGCATCCCCCCCTTGCTGACTCCTTCCAAGGGCAGCTGGAGATGAGGAGTGGCCTTCCCCGTCCCTCAGTGCCCCTTCCGTGCTCTGCCCTGCCCCACCCACCGGGCTACATCCTTCTCCTGCCGTCCCTGTCCTCACCCAGCCATTTCTGCTCCTCATGCCCAAGCGCAGCTCCCCTCCCGTCACAGCGATGCTCGGCCCGCTCCAGCTCCCTTTCCCTCCCACGGGAAGCTCATGCCCAGCCCCTGCCCGTGCCAGGGCATCCCGCCTTTCCTCAGGCTTCCCCCAGGCATCAGCATCTCCTCCCTGCTCTGTCAGGCCCCTGCTCGGCCAGCACATCGCTCTCCCCGCACCCCACCCTTTTTATCGCTGTCTCCTCCTTCCCAGGGCTTTACCTGTCCCGGAGCTCCGTGCTGGGAGGGTGGCAAGGACCAAACCCCGCCGGTGCCGTGAGCCGCGCCTGGGACCGGCTTTTAACCTCCCCGAGCGAGCCCAGGATTAATTAATTACTGATTGGGGACAGCCGATGCGCTCGGAGCCGCGGCTTTGGCTCCAGCTGTCCCGGGAGAGCGGCGGCCGCGCCCCCGCCGTGCCCGCGCCGTGCCGCACCCTCCACACGGCCCCGGGGAGTCAGGGATTCGTGTCCTCCCTGCCGGGGATCCCGGGGAGTCAGGGATTCGTGTCCTCCCTGCCAGGGATCCCGGGGAGCCACAGATTCGTGTCCTCCCTGCCGGGGATCCCGGGGAGTCACGGATTCGAGTCCTCCCTGCCAGGGATCCTGGGGATTCACAGCTCCGTGTCCTCCCTGCCAGGGATCCCGGGGAGTCACGGATTCGTGTCCTCCCTGCCAGGGATCCCGGGGAGTCAGGGATTCGTGTCCTCCCTGCCGGGGATCCCGGGGAGTCACGGATTCGAGTCCTCCCTGCCAGGGATCCTGGGGATTCACAGCTCCGTGTCCTCCCTGCCAGGGATCCTGGAGATTCACAGCCCTGTGTCCTCTCCCCCAGGGATCCCAGGGATTCACAGCCCTGTGTCCTCCCTGCCAGGGATCCCAGAGATTCACAGCTCTGTGTCCTCTCCCCCAGGGATCCCGGAGATTCACAGCTCTGTGTCCTCTCCACCAGGGATCCCAGGGATTCACAGCTCTGTGTCCTCTCCCCCAGGGATCCCAGGGATTCACAGCTCTGTGTCCTCTCCCCCAGGGATCCCGGAGTGTCGGCTGGAGGCTGAATCCATCACCAGGAGAAATCAGTTCCTGCTGGAAGCAAGACAGAGCCGCGGCCGGAGGGGAGGGTGGTGGGGTTCCCTGGGGGGAGATCCTGCTCCGGGCTGGACCCCAGGGGGACGGCGACAGGGCCAGCCTGACTTTGCCAAAGCCACTGGGACGGTGGTACAGGTTCTTCTCCAGGGGGATGGAAACTGGGAGGAGCTGGGGTGTGATAACCCCAGGGCGTTTCACCCCCGATCCCAGCACCCTGGGGAGCTCCATTGGAGGAGACTGTTGGAGCAGGGGTGGCTGGGAGCTGCCACCCCGTGTTTGGGGGGACCCACCGTGGGGACAGGGATGGGGCAAACCCTGGAGCACCTCCAGGAGACACCCCGGGGTGTCCCATCTGCTCCCCAGTGTGTCCGGGATGTGCTGCACCCCCGGCCTGGCAGAGGCAGGAGGGTGCCTGGGGAGGGTGACAAGGGGGGACCAGGCACCCAGCACCCCTGGGTGACGCTCAGATGGGACCCCATGGAAGCAGGGAGTGAATCCCTGTCGGGAGACACGAACGTTCCATGTCGGGAGACCGCAGGCACCGGCAAGAGGCTTAACTTTAAAAAAAAAAAAAAAAAGGTTTTTTTTTTACAAGATTTT
>VWYO01004280.1:338-22109 GCA_013400275.1 Rhadina sibilatrix
TAAACTTTTTTTTCCTGAGAAACTTTACAGGCTAGTGATAACTATATCAAAGCTCAAAAATCTCAGAGAAGATAACTGACTAAAATTGACTCTTTTTATGTTCATGGGAACTGCATCTACAGATACAGTTTTCAACCACCACCCATCTGAGACAAGATAACATTTGCACATATGCATAACTCATGAGTATGGCAAAGAAAAGCAAACATCTGTAACTTTCCTTCACCCAGGCAGCCCTATGAGTTGCTCTTTATATCCTCACTATTTTCCCCAGATGATCATTTCAAAGAGCTACTCAAACATAAATTTTACTTCTCCTTTAGCTTCTACGACAGACACAACACATTATTTACTGTAAATCATATTATACATCCCAACTGAATTACTCATTATTTTCAAAACTGCAATAATTCCTGAATGAATTCAGCCCATACCATCTCTGGATAGACTCAAACTGATTCAAGAGGAAAGAGAGAAGCATTCTAGATGGCATAAAATGTTCCATCCACTCAATGCCTAAAGGGTTGGCACCACCTTTCCCTTTCTGTGAAGAAAGTCTTGGAAAACCTCACAGCACTAATTAAGTCAGCATTATCCTCAGGATTTCCTCAGTGGGAAAAAGTATTTCCACCTCAAAATTCAGCTGGTTGGAACACCATTCTTTAAAAAAATGCTCTATTGAAGTAGTTAATGCTTCTCCAGAAGCTGTGGATGCCTATTGCCTGGAAGTGTTCAAGGCCAGGGACTTGGAGCAACCTGATCTAGTGAAAGATCTCTGCAGGTGTCTGCAATAATACTAAGAAGTCAACAAGGAGCAAAAAAATTGCAAAAGGACAAAAACATGTATCAGTGTTCAGGAAGAAAAAAGAAAGGTATGTTTTCATTACCCTTCTACCTTGAAGGACTGATACACTCAGATTTTGCCCAACACCTACCCTCTAAGCAGCTACAGAAACTTATGAACTTCACAGAAATTATGTATCTCAAAATCCTGCAAGGCAACTAATAGATACTAACTGAGGAATCTGATGATTCAAAAGCCGTATGCTCAGGAAAGGAAAAACAAACAGAAAACCCCCAAGCATTGCTCAGATCATAAAGAGAAGCCAGAAAATTCCAAATGGGAAAGAATCTTCAAATGAGCATACATTCCTTTATACTATGTTGTTAATATAAAAGCAGGTTCCACATGACCTTTCTGTGGTAGGTATATCACTCCTTTAGAGCTACACCAAACTGAGGAATATGGTGATA
Source organism: Rhadina sibilatrix (assembly GCA_013400275.1). Lineage (NCBI taxonomy): Eukaryota > Metazoa > Chordata > Aves > Passeriformes > Phylloscopidae > Rhadina > Rhadina sibilatrix. The sequence continues at coordinate 1,593 of VWYO01004280.1, forward strand.
AAAAGAGATACTTTTAGGAACAATAACCTGGAACAAAATTGTGTGTTTCATCCAGTCAATTGTCATTAATAAACAAATGGAGGCTTAGTGCAAAGTAGTACTTGGCTCTTTTTGTAACCAGGTCTCCTATTTGATCTATCACAGCAGAGGGTTGGCAGCGAGCTGCCTGCAATCAGTGTGAACTCTTAACAATGCCAAAACCCTGCAGCTGACTCTTTATGCTTCTTGATGCCCATAAGTTACCTTTCCAGAGTTTAGAATGCTTACTTTGTGTATTAATTTGTAATCAGTGGATACTAAGGCATAGGCATTGCCACTTTTCCTGAAGACTCTAGCAGGAGGAAAAAGCCTTTGTCTGTCCTAGTGTCTCTCCTGCAGATCACTCTGTATAATTATTCTGTGGCAGCTGAAATAATTCCAGCAAATATAAAACTCATCCCCACCCCTGCCAGCAGCACACACCAGTGGGGCTACGTTAACCCACTGCTAGTTCCACCAGGGTATCCAATTCCTTCCCCACAGGGCAGTTATCCATCCATCCATCCATCCATCCATCCATCCATCCATCCATCCATCCATCCATCCATCCATCCATCTATCTCCCATTCTGTATAAAGGGGATCACCCCAATTCCTGTGCAGGACATTGCACTTGACCTTGCTGGATCTCCTGAGGTTGACATGGGACCATTTCTCAAGCCTGTTAAAATCCTGCTGGATGGAATCCCTTCCCTCCAGGGTAACCATCATGCAATTTCATGTCATTCACAAACTGGGTGAGTTTTCAATCTAATTGTCTGCGTCCCTAAAAAAGATCACAAAGGGAGAGGAAAGTCCCCTTGGACTGAGGGAATGATGTCTTCAGACAAAAATGAAGACATTCTGGAGAGGGAAGAGCAGCATGCCAGGAGATAGAATTTCAGAATATGCTATAAAAACAACAACAACAACAACAAAANAAAAAAAAAAAAAAAAAAAAAAAAACAAAAAAAAACCCCAAAAAACAAACAAACAAACAAACAAACAAAAAACACAAACAAAAAAATTGAATATGCAGTGAGCATGACTGATCAGAAAATTAAGCTTTTGGGATTAATGGCTGAATTTCTAGGGCTGCTGGCCATCCTAGTACATTGTTCCTGGTATTTGTGGGCTTGTCTCCAGGTTATGATCATTCCTAACATTTGCTCCATGGAAAGACGTAAAAGGCTAAAATCAGAGACATCTGCTGCAGTCATTGAGTGCTCTGTTTGCTAAATCCAACTAGAGGAAAAGCCTGTTACAACTCAGCTGTTCTCTTTCTGTCATAATTAGGAAATACTTGGTTTCACAGAAGAAGAAAACAAGGACAGTGTGAGACAAAATGCAAGGGTCCAATAAGAGATAAGTTCAGGAAGTTTTGGTTTCTTTTTTTCCAAATAACAGGTTACATGGTGGGGAAAAAAAGCATGTCAATATGTTTCACTTTAATTTTTTGAAAAAAGGCAAACTTGAATTGGTATGATTATCTCTGACCTTAAAAGTTGATGGTACTTTTGGTCTTTTTTTACTAAATTCATTTATCTATGGACCTCTTTCACTATGTGATTATGACAGAAAAGAACCCCACATTCTCCAGTTTGGAGCCAATATTTTCCCTCCTTTCAGGTGTATTGTCATTCCAAAAAATGAAAAAAAAAAAAGCTAAACCAGGTCTTCAGTGTAGTATCATATATAAAATAATAAATTAAAAAAAAGTACTTAGCCATGATAAAATTCCAAAGTAAATTTATAAAAGAAACCTACAAGTCAGTTTGAATGATTTTTATTTTTATACCAAGAGCCTTATTGGTAGCACACACAATTAAGCTTTTACCAGGGTGTATTTCCTTCACTTTCCTTCAAACAGTGAAAACATTTTTTTTTTCCTGCGCTTTTTGTCTTCTCTTCTACTTTTCCTTCTGTCTCTTAGTACTCATTTTAAGTAGAAGCAGGCCTACTCTTAAATTTACCTGGTGGGAAACATGATGTTAATTAAAACACAGGAACAATCACTTGTCAGGGGAATGGGAGAGAACTCAAGCACACATATAAACACTTGAAACTCAAGTTTTATGTTGGGAGCAAGGTAAGAGTTCTCAACCTGAACCTGGGAGAAAGGACATGCTGTTCCTCCAGATGTTCAATTAAGCATTACACAGTGAGGCAGGAAAATTAGATAGAAGGTGATCTCTCTCTAAGTAAATGAGTTCAGATGATGAGACCTTTGCTTCTCTTGACGGAATGAAAGAAATCCTAAGGGAAGCTTTTAAAAAGTTTTTAGGAATTTCTATGTGCTCCAGATTACAGAAGCAAAAATAAACACACAGCCAAGAAAACAAACAAACAAACCCCAAAAATAAACCAAAACCCAAACAAAACAAAAACCACAGCTGTTTCTGCCTTTTAATACTGAAAGGTCCTAATACCTCAGTTCCTTCTAGGGCTGAACTATTGAGTATATTATTAAAGGTTAAAATAATCCCCACAACCAGAGTACACTGTTTCCTGTGCTGTTGGGAAGGAAAAGTTATAAAAGTATAGAAAACTCTAAAGTCAGATCATTTCAGTGAGACTGATCTCTGAACAGCATCCACAGATACTTTACAAACAAAACCATATCCACTCTCAAAACACCTGTGGTTTCATTATGAAAAAAAAAAAAAAGTAAAGAAAACCTCCCAAATCCTACATCAAGACAAAAACAAACAAACAAACCCAAACAAAAAAACAAAACAAACAAAATCCCCCTCCCAAAAAACCAACACAAAAATCAACCCCCAAAGTACATTAAACAAAACAAAATTTCAACATTATAGCAATCAATGTCATTCTGAGAATAGAAAACAAGAGCAATAGCTGCCAAAACCATGTGTCTTAATTTAAGTTTCCTAGAAAACTTAAGTTTCCTTAGGAAGTTTATCTGCATCTTAAGTTTCCTAGAAACTCCAGATAAACAACAAAACATCTATGGAAAATGTTATTGTTGATGGTAGTTAGCCACCTGACAGACTTCAGCTGAAATGTAGTCTTCTTTAGCAAATCAAATAAAATAAAAGTAGCATTAAAAACTAAAATATAAGAGGTCAGGCAATGGCACAACCTTCTCAGTTTTAGTTTCTTTAAACCGAATTTGCAGGGTTTTTTTCCCACTTTCCCTGTGAAACAGGATTAAGGTGCTTTTCAGACATGATTGCAATAAATTAAGTGTGCATTCCCTCCATGCTGGGAGAGAATGTCACACTCAAAAATCTCAATATGGGTAAAAGTGAGCATGCTACACATATGAAGCCAAGAATTTATTATCAGCCTGGTGAATGCTTTGACATTCAGTTGGGCCAAATAATCAGATACAGAAAATTTGCAGTGATTAAAAATGTTACATGTACAATGTAGAAAGTTACAATGACCAAATGTCTACTTACGTATGCCTGTATTCCCAAATCCTGTGGGGATCCCATGGCGTTCCCCATGCAGAGAGCTGGGGAATGTCAGGGACATATCAACGTCCTCAGCTCTCTCTGGGGCAAGTGGAATGCTGGCAGTGGCATTCCTTGTCAGACCAGTTCAGAGCTCTTTGCATGCATTTGTATACTATGGCCTGCTCCCTTCTCCCTGGGAAGAGGTGAGAGAGCTCCCCTGCAGCCACCCAACATCCCTGGGGCTGTCAGCCCCTTCTGCAGTGGCATACCCAGAGCTGGACTAAGACAGCCTGGGCGATGGGAACCCAGCTCAGCCCTCTCAGGGCAAGGGCAGCCCAGTCACCCCCGGGACACAGCACAGCCCAATTCCTGCCCTAACAGCATTTACATGTTAACATGATTTTGCTCTTTCCTACCTACTTTAATAGATTTATTCTCCAGCTGTTCTCCAGCATGATTCATCTGCTAAATAAAGAGATTGGCACCATTTGGAATTTGTGCTAGACATGGCTAGGTGGGGAAGCTGTAATTCATATTTCACTTTCTGGACTCATTTCAGTGCGAGACTTTTAAGGTTACTCAGGATTATCCATCTCTCACTTTCACCCAGTTCAGTAAGAGTCTTAATCAGGATAAGACTCATTTGCTTCAATAGGATTTACTGCTTAAATTAGGCAGATGCTTAAGACTCTAATTCAGCAAGGTGTTTAATCATTACAGCCTGCCTGTCAAAACAGTAACCCCAATGGAAACAGTGATTTAACACCTATTTAAACTCTTAAATATGTATTTAATTTTTTTATATTTTAGTACTTCTCAGAATATACAGAAACATAAGCACATGCTTGAACTCACATACTACATGCTTTGATGCATGGATTTCATATTCTTCAAAATACCACATTAACAAGTTAGGAGAAGGATTTACAAATGCTTCTGTCCTTTTTCCTGATAGTTTCACCAGGAAATCTATTATGCCTATATACAGAACCTTCAGTTAAAGGGGAAAAAATCCTACATTTTTATTAGTAATAGAAGAGTTATTCGATTAGCATTTTGGCAAAGAATAAGAGCCCTTTACTTGTTATGCGAGTGTTCATAAAATAGGTGAAAATGAAAACTTGGAAAGCCTATAAAATGTTATTACCATGATGAACTTACTTGAACAGAGATGAAAGTCAGCTCAAAGTTATCAAAACTTTGAAGAACTGCAGAACTATACAAATACCTCTTTTTAATAAACATATTTATAGGGGGAGAAAAATTACCATTCAATCAGTATTTATCATAGCCCTCATGATAAAAAAATCTTTTCTTGAATACTTCTATTTTAGTGTTACTGTGTGGGGAAAAGGACTGATCAACAGGCTTCTGGGCATCCATTCTTCCTTCTGTTTTGTTTGTTAGTATGAGTACTCAACTGCTACTGGACATCAGACCAAAGCATATCACTGCATATAAACTCCAGGTCCAAAAAGTTTGTATATAAAATGTAATAATTATTTGTTTATGAGATAACATAGAATCATTCCAACATAGGGAAAGGGTAAGGAGTACTCTTAGTCATGTTTTGCGTGCCCTTCTGAATAGTGACTTGAGCAGTTTCCTAAATGGAGATAATCTCCCAATCTGGAAGTGAGGGCAGAAGGACTTGCTTCAATAAACAAGCCCCAGCAGTCTAACAAGACTAAACCTAACAAGATAAAACTCGCTCAAGGTAATAATATAATTATTTGGAATCCAATAACCTAATAGTTCATTTACTTTTTTAGAGATACTGCCAAGCTGAGATCAAGAAATACAAAGTAGCTACTTTCAAAGTAAACAAAATACAAGGCTGGAACAGTCTCGGGGGCTCCTTAGTTAAGATTATCTACGTGCCGTGAAACCTCCTTTTATATATCTTTTTTATCTAACTTTATTAAAACTGTTGAGTAGGACATAGTCTGCAGGAGCAAAGTTTGGGGTTTTTTTTCTATTCATATCCTACAATAAATATGACTGAAGATACAATTTAAAAATGAGGACTACTTTTCAAAGTTACCTAAGCAGGAATTTACACAAATTCAATTTTTGAGAAGAAAATGATCAGAAGAGCAACAACAAAGATAAACTGTCTCCTTAATGGCAGGTCTGAAGATGTATATTTTCTGAAACAACAGAAGTATATATATTTATCACAATACAACATGACAACAAATAGTACCTATTACCTTGCACCTTGGAATTACCACACATTCCAGTAAAATTCCTGCTGGGATGTCCTACCTCACTAGTATCTACACTTGCATCAATTACTTTCTTAAGGACAAATGAAGGCAGAAATTCCTTTCCCTGTAAAACCACGAGCAATTTAAAACTTAAAAAGTATGCAGCTCACAGATTTTTTAACTTGAATTCAAAAGAATAAGAATGAATGGATGGAGATATACCAAGAAGATGCAGAATTTCTTCTTTGAAAACTGGGGTTTTAAGCAGACTTTTTTTTTTTTTAATAATTTTTTTGAGGCATGTGTGAGCAATATCTAACAAAATGGGGCTGGATAATACAGATTCCCAAAACTCCATGCACTAACAGAGCACAGGAAAAGTACACAAGTAATTTTTTTTTGGTTTTGACTCTTCCAAAGACTTGAATTGAAGCAGGAAGTTTGAAACTACTACCCTAAACACAAGAATCCTTCTAAGTTAATTTACATCTCAGTTTTTGTTGAAAAAGAATGCTGAATCTTGCCAGGAAAAGCCCAAATTTATTTTTGTTTATGCATGCCAATGAATGCTGACAGGTATAATTCATAGTCAGTTTGTAATTTATGCCTCATCCTGTAGAGAGTGGTCAATTAAGAGTTTTAATATTAAGTCAGCAAAGAAGGAGATTTAGCACATATTTTTAAGTATGTGCAGATGTGTTTATGTTTTGATACTTAACCAATAATTGCACAAGTAACAAACCCATGAATGGATAGAGACATAAAAGAAAATACAGTATTTATTCTTGTGAAAACTGGACTCCTAATAAGCAGACGTTTTTTAAAATAATTTTTTGAGGCATGTTTAAGCAACATCTAACATGATTCATTCTTACTCTTTGCGAATACACACATTTGCTACTCATCTCCATCAGAATCAAGGTAGAGAATAGTAGGACTAAGGCCATGATCAGTGAAGTAGTTTTCTTCGGGCTTCCATTTTTTTTTTTTTTTAATCTGCAGATGCAGCATTGCAATAAGTCACCTAATCTACAACCAAGATGATCCCACAAATGTTAATATATCTCCATTAAATTTATGAATTTAAAACAGCAAAGGTATCAAATATTTCTCATGTTTATGGCATCTTTAGGTTTTTTTGAAACCACGTGGAAGTTTCTTGTACTTTGAACATTTTACGTTGGCATACTATTGAATTTTATTGAAATAATATATCTCCAATTCAGGTACAACCTTTTAGTCCGTTCCCTTTAAGAATGATTCACAGAGGTCTGAGGTTCAGACACTGCACGCTTCCAGAAGAAATCTATTTCTCTCAGATGTTCTGCTTTGAGTCCTAGTTGTGCAGACTTACTTATTTTCAGCCTTGGCAGGCATTTAATTCTCACTACTACTTTTGGTTGAGCAAACTATTGCATATCCAAGAAGAGGTTGGAGGAAGAGGAAAGAAAGGGAGAAGAAGACATCTAAAATGGTATCATCTCCATAGAGCCAGAATACATTATAACCTCCTCTGAATGAGACTGTGAAAGCAAGCCTGTCCATGGTAGGTAACTCGTCTTCCCTAATCAGCATTCCCCAATTTGACACTAATGTATTCTAACAAGGACGGCCAGAAGTTGTGTAAAAATAAAGAGAGATTTGGCAAGGAGCTGAAGTTGTCAATACTTACAAGTAACTCAAGGTCACTGTGTCAAATAACTCACTTCAGCTTGTTCAGAGCTGCAAATTGACATGAGAAGACAAACAGTTTTTCAGAGCCCTGTCTCTGCCTGCTGTAAGACAGATTCCAGGCAGATTTCAAATTGGGTGTTTTGAAATTTAAACACTGAAGCAGCACAATTTCATCACCTCTATCATTTCTGCCTGTGGGCAAATTAAATTGAAGGCTTCATTCAAAGCTAACATGAGTGTGTGTTGTGCCACATAAACAGGACTTGGAAAAGTATATCTGCTACACCACTATGAAACATAAATGAAAGAGGAAGATTAAAAGTATAGAAGAGTATAGAAGAGGGATACTGAATGTCAGGGACTAAACAACAACGTCATTTTAGTCTGAAGACATGAGAAAGATACAAGTGGTAGAAATTTCAGTGTTGTATTACTTTTAATTACACAATAACAAAGGAGGCCCCAGCTGGAACTAGTATATGGTTGTTCACAAGGCAGAACTGGATATAATATGATTTAGATTAGATTTAAAATTAGAAAGAAACTGGTTCATTGAAATAAACCACAGATAGAGGAAAGAACGAGATAAGGTAAGAGCTGAAAAAAAAAATTAGCATAGAGTAACAAAGGAAACTTATGTATAAACTGAGTAATGCCTCTCTTAGTATATGAATTAAATATTATGTTAAAGTCAAAACTATTTATAAGGATACAGACTCTATAACAATAGAATTATTAAGAGTAATTTCTAAAAGTTATTATGGTCATTATGGCCCTGTGGAAAGTTTAGACCTTAAACACAGAGAGTTTTATTACTGCAATGATATTCCTGTCCATACTTCTTTGGTCTAAACAACTGTATATGTATGATATATATTTCACTATTTTTTTTATTTAAGTTTTCAGTAAAACCATGAAAACATTCAAAGCTCCTAAAAAAAGCCAGGTAAATGACTGAGTGGGGAATGGGGTTTCACACCAACATGCTGCTGATATTGCCATTGAAAATTCTACTGCATATATTGACAGCTTCAAACACAAATAAAAATCTGCAAATATCTGAGCAAATAAAGGGTGAATTTTGCATTATACACTTTAAAAGTGACAAGCCCAGGCTGCCACTATCCCATTAAAGAACAACATCATCCACATTTGACAGGAAAAAGTACTGTATTTCTGTGAGTTATAGATGAAAACATGTTACTGGATTCAGGAACTTGGGACCTCCTGATGCATTTGACAGAGTTAATAGCAGCTGTTTCATTGAAATAAGCATTTTGGAATTTAAAAAAACCTCACCATATTATGACAAGTATTTGTAGCTATTTTGCAACATAATAATAAATGAAGCAACAAATAAAGCTGGTTTTAAACAAAAAAAAAGTCATTTGCAAAGAGATGTTTTAAATAATCTGTTATTTTTCTTTCTAAAAAGCTGGTGTTTCTAAATACAGAAAGAAAAAAACCCAACATAACCTACCTGGTCTTATCTTGGAAAAAGAAACCAAACCAAACCATACTCACAGCTAAAAAAGGCCATTCAGATTAAATTTTTCTGCTTACTGTTTTATATACAATTTTTTTGTGTTTTCCAAAATGTCTAGTGGTTGAAAAAAACCACATTTTTATACTATAAGTGATCTTTAATCTTATTCTCTGTACTATCCAGCTCAGCTCATCTAATACCTGTAATTTGTTGGAACTCACTTTAATACAGAGCAAGGTATATTAGCAAAATCCATTAACTAAGATTTTTGAACAATGAGAAGATATTCTTTTCTATTGTACCCTTGATAAAGTCAAAAGGAAAATGCTAAAACTTTCGTCAAATCATTCATTAGAAATTAGCCACCAAATTCTAAGAGCAGAGGGCTGATATTTGTATGTTTATGGCGACTCTGTAAGTGCACTGAAACCGAAAGTTTCTCTGGAAACTCTTAAACTAAAGACACGAGTTTATGTATTTAACAAACTGATGGAGGACTTTAGGACACATAGCTGGAGACACTTGGCTTAGAGTTAATTACATGTTTGTGTATTTTCCTTATAACATACTTTTCAATCTAGTATTGTTCTTTCCAAAAGACTCAATTAGCCTGTTAAAAAAAAAAAAAAAAAAAAAAAGTTGTAAAGCAAGTCATGCAAAAGCTCCTTTCTACATTCTTTTATTTCAATGACACTTGAATTTACCATTAGGAAAAGGGAATGGGAACTCTAGACTGCAGACAGCACTTGCACTGAATTTCAGACTATACATTAAACACCTGGAATGATCTTATACCAAAACCAGAGAGGTAAACTTTGCCATTAAACTGCTGTATAAACATACATTTTCATTAAATCTTCCTCATAGTGCAGATTAAAATTTACAGGAGTTCATCAGTAGCTAGTAAACACTTAGAGTGTGCCCAAATGTTGTTGTGTGACCTCTGTGATGTGACTATTGATCAGGAGTTTTAGGTAAGAGCAAACAGAAGCAGCATATAATTGTGCACAGACATGCTTGTGTTTTTATATGCAATCAGAGCTTCTCAAGTCTTTCTTCCTGATGAACCACTACTCAGCTGAGGGGAAAAAAAAATGTAGACCCAAAAACAGGTTACAGAGACAGCACAGATTGCCTGCTGGAGCAAGTACACAGGAAGACCAAATAATACTATATAAGACAGATATCAACAAAAAGTTTCGAAGCAAGAAAGAAAGATACTGAGTTACATGAGTAAAACATTAAACATAAGACAACTTGAAATTTATTTTTTTTTATTGAAAGAGCTCATAGCACAATTATGAAACCTAGAAATCTCATTGAGGTTACAATCTGGTCAACATGCAATACGAATTAACATCAAAAGATGTTTTCTTTTTTTGTGTTCTTGGAGGATTCATTTCTGTCTGTTCGATCAAAACCGTTTTGTCAAAAAATCTGCCCCACCTCCATATCTGTTAAGACACTGATTTCTCTTTATGGATCCCTCTACCTAAAGAGAAAACAGTTTTATATTTCAAAATTCAAGTTGTATTCAAGAAAATTAACTGTATCTTAGTATCTTAGCCCAAGCTAGCACAACAGGGTCCAATTCAAAGTCTTTTAAAAATTGCATGCATAAGACATCAGAATATATTAGTAAGAGATCTTGTATTTCACGTGCAGATGATAATAAAGTCTTGGTCTCTTAGCAAGATCATTGATTATGGAGCAGCATAATAATAAAAAAATGTTTAGTTTTTGTACATTAACAGACACACACAAAAAATTATCAATCTTAAAGAAGAGTACACAAGCAAAACAAAACAGTTCTTAATTAAAAAACATAAAAAAGGACTAATTATAACTCATACAGTAATCATTCATTTTTTTAGCACTACTTGATTAGTCCTAAAAAAACCTACTGTGATTTTATGGGGCTTCCATCTCCCTAAACTCTCCATTAAATAAGTAGTAACTTAGTAAGTGCTGAGCTTAGCTGGTTCTGTTACACAATAAAGTCTGGAAATTTTTCAACACTGATACTTTAGTCCAGCAGTCAACCTGCTTTCAGCAGAGAATACACATCTAATTGTAGTAAATAGAATACAGCAGTTGATTATTCTGAACTATCAGGCAATGTTTGATTTGCATGCAGGTTCAGAGACTAATATTAACCACTGCATCTTGAAGAATGCCTCTGAAAATCTCAGGGTCACACTGGTGATTCAATCATCTTCCAAAATATCTTTGTATTTAGGGTCAATACTTGTTCTGAAAGCTTCCTAAATTGGCAGCAGCCTGTGGGTGTGTTAAAAAAATATTTTATTAAATGGGAGACAAGGGTCAGTCAATTAAATTTTAGAACAGCAGGTGTAAACAACTTCTCATAAAATCAGATGGAGCATTCTTTGGCTCAAACACTTGACTATCAGATCCGAAGAGGTATTGGAGGGGAAAGTATAATACAAAGATAAGTTATTGTATTTAACAATTCTAATGTCACTATTATTAATGAGGATTTTCTGTACTAATTGGGACTGTGTTCATATGTCTGAACTAGTAACAATTTCCATATTGTGAGCAGGTGTTATAATTTTTTGTTAGGTTAACAATAAATTCTTGGTACTCCTTCTCCTGTATACAATGTAGTCTTTCTTCTCTGTAATAAGAATTTGTAACTTTGTACATCTCAGTTTATTTTCTTGGATTATATCCCAAAATAAACTGCATGTACAATTGCTTTAAGTTCTGTGCATAGACATCAGAAAAGCTGGCAGTCCAAAGTTGCAGTCCTGTTACATAAAATATGACAGGCTAGGATAAAACATTAAGAAAACAAACAACTGTCGTATCTAGTAAAGTGAGAGGAAAAAAAAAAAAAAGAGAGAAGAGATTAAAATAACTGCCTTGAAAGCATGTAGTAAAACTAAAGAATAAGTTCCTAGTCTTTATCCAGAGCTGTGTTGTTGCCTTCTTGTACTTTAAGGTGATAGAGTCAAAATGTGACCTGGTGATGCTTTCTCACCTGTATCTTTTATCTTTTAATCCTTATTAAATATATAATTAACTGGCCTTTTTTGATACAAGGCCAGTTAAATAATTTTTTTCTTCATTACCATTATACCTAGGTTTTCATACATAACAGCATGAAAAACACAAATTATGTTTTCCACTATCAAAAAAAAAAAAAAACAAACCAGAAGGGCTAAGATAGGTATGAAATTTGGGGTGCAAGGAGCAGACGTCTCTATCAAGACTTGCAAAATGCAACCCTTTTCAGGCAGTTGGCTGGATCTAGTTTGGCTTTGGTAGGACTATGTCAGCACACAACAGCAGCTTGATCTGCTTAGGACACAAACCAGACCTCTTAACCCTGCACATTTACGTGGTTTTTCAAGGGCTGACATCTAAAATCAGGATGGAGGAAAACCTTGCCTCCAGACAGGCTGAGAACAAGCACCTGGAACACTGGTTTTGCAGAGCTACAGCCTTAAATGTACCCAATGTGAAGAGGAACAATCAAACAAAATGCCCAACACATTGGGAAATGACTGATTCACTTTCAGCATGTTCTGTTTTGAGCAGTCATTTCAGAGGCTGGATCTTTCCTACTTACACGACTTGTGGAGCCATTAACAACCACCTTCCCTGCAATGTGAGCAAAGGCAAAGAACTTACCCTGGAACTCTCTGCAGCAGCCATGCTGAAGAAATGGGTGAGAAGAGAAGGAACTGCTGTTGATCAACTTGCAGCTCAGAGAGGGCTGGATATGGACAATCCTGCTCCCAATTAAATCTAGAGTTCCCTTATCCATACAAAGAAAGATCAATCTAATGGCTGTGGTCTTTGTTAACATAATAAATCACACACCAAGTCAACAAGCACTAAATTGGATCACAGAAGAAGAGGCTGTTTTCTGACTGGAAGAATAGAGAACTAAAATGAACCCTAAAATGAACTTTCCTCTTACAGGACACTGTCTTTCCAGCAGCTCACTATCCAGCTTCTCCTTATGCCTTCCTGCTCCATATTTTCCTCCTTTGTTTTCTTACATAAACACAGTACACATGGAATATCAATTCTTTTGTATCTCTGGCTAACATTTTGTGTACAATGAATTGCTATTTAAGCCATCAGGAATGTCATTAGGATAATAATTAACTAGGCAGTAGAAACTTTTATTTTTCCTCTATTCAGCCTCCCCTCCCTCCCCCCACCTCATGCTTCCGCACAAGTGGAGGATATTAATTATCTTTAACAAAAGGTAAACATCCTTCTAGTGAATGTTGAAAAAAAAACCAAACTACATGGCTTTAAATTATCATGCTATATTAAGTCTTGCATATTAGTAAATTAATTTTAGCTTAGCAAATATAGCAGACCTAGCTCAAAATATGTGTACATAGAGGTCTTAGGCAAGAGCTGCACTGAAAGATCTATTTATAAGCCATGGGTGAATATAAAGCACCAGCTGTGGGGTATCAGCTCTTCATTTTCTGCACCAGCTTTATTGCTCCAAGTGCAAGAGGAAGCTCAGACAAACTGCAGTACTTGGGAATGAGTTATACCTGTACAAACTCCATTTAACTGAAGTTAAATGGAAGATGTAAGAGAAAACCTGCATGATGAATCAGTATTAATAGTGAAGATTGTCCATTATCCTTTCTATTTCTGTAAAGCATAACAAAAAGCCTGTGTTTAAACTCCTTAAATGGGGAGTTGGGTTCCATCACAAAAGCAAAGCTTTGATAAAATTACCAGTGGAGTCAATTTGCTTCCCTTTGCTCTCTGTGGATTCCACAGCATATCTAACATAGTCTTTCTAATTTTGGTTTTAATTGTAGGTGGTAAAATCTGTGATGGCTAGTTAACCATACCAGGGGCTGACTTAACTCAATTTACTTATATCATGTTAGCTCTGATAACAACCTGTCTGGGAATTGTCATATTCCTATTTTCATTCCCATGCAACACTGAAAACCTTAGCACAGATGGTTCGTCTTTATAATACTGTAATTTAATGTGTATTATCTCAGATGTTTTGGCAGTTCTGGATGGTCTGAGGAGGTTTTCTGGCAAAAGAAGTCAAGCTGGTACAATATTGTGATGAAAAGGAAGCAATTATGATGTTTATTTCTGATATATTTTGTAGCAAGTGATGAATCAATCTTAATTCATATGCAGGTACATACTTATCTCACTGAAGAAATTAAACTGCTAAGAAAAAAGAAATAAAGCAAAAACCCCATATCTACCTGCCTATATCTAAAAAGCTGCAAACCCTTCCTTTGAGAAAATGCTACCTCTTCATACTATGGCAGAGTATCATGTAGTGGAGCACAAAAAGCAGGAAGAGAAGCTGCGTGTAAAGGCTGTGTGGAAGTCATCTGCATCCATCCCAACTCAGATCTAATAAAATCTTAAATTATACTGCTATGATGTTTTGAGCCTAACAAAATTAACTGATGAAATCCAGATATATGCTATATCTTTACAAGCTGAAATTTCTTTTAAAGTCAAGTATTAGTCCTTGCAGGTTTAAATGCAGCACAATGTGATGGCAGTTTGTGTACAGTGGCTCAAAGGGAGTAAAGAGACTGCAGCTGTCATGAAAAATTTCTAGATTTGAACACATGTATGGTTACATATGCTAGCCCCCAGACAAGAGATTGACAACCTCGTGTTAACAGACTCTTTGTAAAAGGCAAATAAACAGTGATCAATTTGGCTATAAGGAAAACACAAGTCAGAAATCAATTTTAACATGAGTTGGAGCTAATTTTTAGAGTATCTTGTATTACTAAATACAATGGACAAACATACAAACTCTTTTGGCTACAGGAAGGCATTTTGCTTCTAGAAAATCCCAGCCTGGTGTCAACTAATTTGAAGTGATATGAGTGAGATTTAACAAAAGGAAAGACACAAATATCCAAAGGTTCCCAAATTAGCCATTCATTATAGAGTCCTGTTTTTTTTTTTTTTATTGTTGTAAATAGTTTTTTGAGACATATATGGTCATTCTGTAAACACATCTAGTAAGAGACAAATAAATGGAAATGGATTTAAAAATAAATCAACTCTATTCCAACAGGTAAGTTTGTTCAAACATTCAAATTAACTGAAACTCTACAAAGCCTGCCAGTCCTCCCAGTTGATCTGCTCAGGAGGGAATTCTGGATGAGGGAATAGTTGCTAAGAAAAAGCCAAAATTTTCTGAGGATGGATATACTTGATTATCCAGCATGTTGTTGTCATCTGCCCACTTACTTAGCTAAATGAGTGAAGTAAACCACAAAAATTCTAACACAATTTGTCTTCCTGACACATTTTTGTGGTGGAAGCAATGAAGTAATGACTCCAGTACAGGAGGAACAGGAGGTCATGCCATAGACTCTTTAGTCAATAGATCCATAAGTGGTCCAAATAAAAGGTCTGTGCACAGAGAAGGGAACAAGGAAAATGGTATACTTCTCATGTTTGTATTTTTTTTTTATTCAAGTTGACAGAGAAAAAAATTACATAGTAGAATAAATGTTTAATTACATAAATTGAACTTTATCCATCCTTAAGGCTACTCTAAAATATCCATAAAAAGAAAATAGGCAAGGAATATAATTTGTCTGGACTAAGCAAAAAGTTCTACCTCAGAAGGGCTTTGCAGGACACCTAGGTGCTATGCATTTTCCAGAAAAAATAGTGAAATAAAGCCTGCAAGGAAGGCAAGGTATTGTTAGCACNAAAAGAAAAGGAAAGTATTTAAAAAAAAAAAAAAAAAAAAAAAAAAAAAAAAAAAAAAAAAGCTTGGCTTTTGTGCTCAGCACTACAGGAATAGGTGATGTTATGCAGGTCAGAATGCTGAAGGTGTAAAAATGCCTGAACATACATACTTACCTCTGAGAAGGAGAAAAAGTTGCATGCACCAGCCAACTGCAAAATAGTTACATCACACTTGCATTTGTTTAACCCATTGAGTGTTGTAGTGCTGCCCTCAAAAGGCCTAGTAAAGAAAAAAAATCCTAGAAGATGTTAATTCTGCTGTTACAGATAGCAAAGAATTTTAAAATAGGTTAGGTAGGATAAGTTCATGTTTCTTTTGTTGTATGTTAAGCTACTCAAACACTTCCAGGGAAATTTGATTGAATTGGTACAGGAAGATACTGTCACTGTTCTCTGAACAATAAATTAATTCATGGCTGCCCTGTCACATAGAAGTTACTGCCAACACTTCAGAGAAATATGTCTCAACAGGCAGCATAACAGGTTGATACAGCAGAGGTTTGGGAAGCTAAGCACAGGCAGTTTTATTTTTCATAATTTGATAAAGAATTCATAACTCTTTGGGGTGAAGTTAACAACATCACCATTATTGATAATAGCTCTAATTTGTCTAGCTTGCCACTTAAATATCTTAGAGAGGACATACTCTCTTCTCATTTGGCTATTGCTCTTGTGTATCTGAGAGATAGTGGTACCAACTCAGCTGTTAAATGTGTGCTCAGTAATACATGTATTGCAAGAGCTGAATGCTCCAATATGTTCAAACACAAACACACTCATACTCCATGAAGCAGCAGGAGAATAATTTCTCACAAAACACAGCAAAACCCACTTATAATCTAAGGTCTAAATCTGGCAAACCGTTTATGCTTGTTCCTATATTTATTGAGAGTGGCCTCACTGAAATCAGTAGGATAAATGTGTCCATAGATCTTTAGCACAAAATAGCCAAGGAGAGAAAAAGAAACATTACACTTTCCTGTCAACTGTTTTGCTCAGTCCAAGGAACTGTCACCCAAAATGGGAATTAGATCTTCTGACCCTTTATCCAGTACTACAGCCGTTCTCATCGCCCTCCCACCTAAGACAAATTACATACTACAAGGACCTTATCTCCCAAGAATCTCATACAAAATAAAACCAATCTGCAAAGAGTATGATCAGTCTACTTGTATTTTCCTCAGCTGAGAATCATCCTTAACCTGAAACACCTGAATAATCAATATCTTTATTGCTTTAACATGTTGGCAATGGGCACTTACCCAATTCCTATCTTCAACACCCATTTTTTGTTTGTTTCCTTCTCAACATTTAACCCCATCTGAGAATAGATTAAATTCTTTGTGAAGTTTTTCTCTAAACCTCCAGGCTCTGGGAACCCTAACCGAGCCTGAAGCTCCCCTACTTTATCCACAACCCAAAATTCATATCAACCTCCCAGGGCCATCAACCCCTGACCACACCTCAGCTACACTCAGTCACCAGGAGAATCCTGGCTTGATTTTGGCCCTGCATCAGCCCTATGGGATCACTGGGGCTGAGGTTGCTTCACCTACTGTCCTGGCTGTCTTGTTCCTGGGATAAGGATGATGGGAGAGATCCTTGCTGCCAAAGCCTCCCAGATCCCACGTGGGTCTCCCAACACTCCAGTGCCAAGGAGTTGCCAGACATCATGGCACCTCAACACTGGTATTTCAACAACATCACAGAAAGCTAATACTACAGCTTCTAGCTGCTTCATGGGTTTTATGGGTATTTTTAGTTAATGGAGTTAACAGCAAATTCATCAGTAATTGATGGAGTGGCTTTTATGCCTCTGCATTACTGCTTCCTTCTTATTCCCAGCAAATAAAGAGTGGTATCTTCAGAATTCCTGGTCTGATGGGGGAACCAAACTCTCAGTAAACAAACACTTCCTTCGGTCAAATATGCAGCATCCCCATCCTTCAGCATAACACAAAAAAATGTGAATGCTGCAGCATAAGACAAGACTATGGACCCTTCAGCTAGCAATAGGGTGTTTCAGCTTTAGGAGTTTGTGTTGACTTGAAAACACAAGTGATCATGTGCATGGCAGTGATAATTATATCTGAGTATTATATCACCAGATTATACAAGTGGTTTTTGTCTGTTTTTCTTTATGCAGAGAAAAAAAAAATCATATTTTGCAGAATAAAGGCCTTTAATTTTTCAAAAGATTCCACTTTCTACTGAGTATATGCTTTATAGAAAGAAGGATAGAAGAAAATGCTGTGGATGGCCATGTCATGAATTCGAAGAAGGGCAGAACTATTACTTCAGTGCAACAGTTGACACATCCCATTAGGGAATTAAAAGTTTTGCATAGGAAACCTCTGAAATTCTTCACCACTTTTATTCTGTGCTACTTATCACACAGTAGTTTGAATTTCAGTGCAAGTACTTTGTCAATTAAATTTGCAGTACACTATGTGCAAGTGTCATGACTTTCTCCAAATTCTTTTTTTCTTAAAGATATAAACTCAGAAATATATATAAAGATATAACTCATAAATCAATTGGAAAACAATTCTTTGAAAAAATCCTGATGTTTATTTCTGATGGTTTTGGAAAATGTATAGCAGTACATAGCAACTTTCTATTTCTTGTGATTAAAGATTATTTAGGCCTTCAGATATAAGTTAATGATGAAGTGTTATTTTCATGATCTATGATAAAAATAAGTTTCAAAGTAAAATTCATTCATCATGTTGTGGTCTATGACAATGAAACTCCTTTTAAAATTTTGAAATAATAAGATATCATTTCTCACTCCCCAGTTTAGTCCTAAAAGATGGCATTTGCTTAGTAGAAAAAGGTTTTCTTTTTAATTCTAAGTATTTTGTTCTCTTTATCATCAGATTGCCTGAAAGGATTCTACAAATTTGTGCTTGACAAATCTGAGAGAACTGACACTCTCCTGCCAGATGTGATTCCTTCTGTTTCCTCAGCAGCACCACTGACGTTGCTTTATACTGGCACTGAGTGTGAATGGGTTTCAGTGCTTTGTTTAATCAAAGACAGTTTTATGTTTTTGCTACATAAAGGATTTTTACAGAAATTAAAGTATGATGCTATGCTCAGATTAGAGGTTGGGTTTATCTAGAAAGTGCTGAATAAATCAACAAAGAAGTTTTAACCATATCCCTCAAAATAAGCATTTTCCACATAGGAAAGTATTTTCCACATAGGAATGAGCTTACAAATACAGCTTGTTTTTCAGGATCTGCTAGGGCTCAAATAAGAGAGTTAGTCATCTTTCACCAAGAATCAAAGTGTGACACATTTTTTTTCATTTAGTTTGGGTTTTCTAGGTGCAGTGCTAGCTGTGCCTAATTTAAGAATGACATAGATAAATTGCCATTATCATGGTACTTGACTATAATTTTTTTATTTGCATTTTGATTAGCATATCTGAATCATGTGAGAGCATTATATATTTTGACAAGGTTAAATTTTAAGAAGTTGAATCAGTTTCTGAACATGTCATACATTATCTTTTTGTTAGCAGCAATTTGCAATAATTGTATTATTACTCACCTGTAAATTGAAGGGGCAACCTCTCTTGTGGCCAGTGCACTGAACTGATCAAGAGATCTGAAACTAAATTTGTGCCTCATTTGAGGGTGTCTGGGTTTTTTTATCATGAAGAAACATGAGTATATGAAAAGCTTTCAGTGACAAGCTGATGTTGAGAGGACACTGAAGCAGTTTTTCAATAGGAGACATTTTTGCTAATTGTTAAGGCTGCCACTGACACTAAGGGAAGAACATGCCTAAGATATCTGCAATGGCAGAGCTTAAGGATCTGTGGAAGGAAGGGGATGCAGCTCTGAAGACTTTTTTGGGTGAAAAAATATATTTCTCTTATGTACTGCCCTACCATTCTTAGGCTGGTGTGTTTTTTTAGAGCTTAGGTTACACTCAGAAAACTGATTCTTAGGCATGAATACACAATCTAGCAAGTTTCTCTTGGCTTTCCACTTAAAAGGTGGTAAAATGCATGCCACAGACATCCCTCTGCCATTTCAGAGAAGTGGCTGAGCTATATTCTCTGGGCTGTGCTTTGCCCATTTCCCATTTTGGTGGAATAAAACCCAGCACTGCAGTAAAAGCCCATTTCATTGCAAACCATGCCCAACCTGTTTTCCCCAGCTCCTGGTGGTGCTAACACAGTTACAAGACTTTTGGAAGGTTCTAGGTTTGGCAAAATAAGGTGGCTTCTGTTGACAGCATCTTTTTCTCTGGCATAAATACCTCTAAAACGTCACACTTGCATTGTTTGGGAAAAAATAATGTTATCTATCAGTACATTATCTGTTGGAGATTATCATAATGGGCCTCAAGCTCAGCTGAAGACTCAGGATGCTAACAATAGATGTATTTTGACAGAAAAGAGAATAATAAATTGCAGGTCTGTGTGAGCATTATTCAGTACTTCTATAATGGGGGTACTAATTAGGGGTATGTTTCTTTTTGGAAATGAGGCTCCTAATGAATCAGACATCTTGACAGAAAGACAGCAAAAATAAATGTAACTACAACACTTCATTAAAGTAAAAGTATCTTTACTATTAATATACAAATGGTGAAGAGTGACAAATAATTGATATACTTTAAGCCATACTTTCAATGTCTTTCATAAATACAAAACCAGCATCTGCAGTATTACTTCTTTTTACAGTATAGAGATATATATATATACACACAGCATTTCATAGGGACATAAGATTCTGAAACAATAAACAAACTAGCTCCAGTGGTAGCTAACTTATCAATATATAATTCAGGTGGCAGATATCGCAGGTGGGCTGTTGACAACGTGTGGAATAACAAAAACAATGTATGGTATGCATTAGCTCATACTGTACACAGCATACAAATACGTACCGAAATGCTCATTTAGCAGGAAAGCTTTTTTTTTTTTT
>VWYO01004280.1:22140-62498 GCA_013400275.1 Rhadina sibilatrix
TTTTTTCCTCCTTTTAAAATCTTGTCTAAGTAGTTCAAAATTCTCAGTGAGAACTCTACACCACGAGCAATAAAATTATCTTCTGGGGGAATCTGACTCCTTTACATATTTGTCACTGATCAGTAGAGACTCTGAGGGTTTGTCTTGCCTTCCTCCAACTCTGCATTTTACATCTGAAAAACCACAGCCTAATTACATGGGAGAGTTAAAGGAGGTGGCAGGGCTGATGGCAACTCTCCTCTGTTTTTCAGAGCCCTCATTACCCTGCCTTTTGGCAGTGCCCTTCAGCAGCCTCCCTTGCTTCAGTTGCTCCCCATTTCCCTCGTCAGTGCTAAGGAGAGATGCTCCCAGCCCTCTCCTGGCTCACTCTTTGGCACCTGTTCTCTCTGGCAGTCGCTTTCCTGAGCTCTGTCGGCACTGCAGCTGGTCACCTCGCCCGCTCCCCATCTCACCTGTGACTTAAGAGCTGCCAATAAAAATTTGGCAATAAATACTTATTTCATTTCTCTGGGCTAAAAATGGCCAATATTCAAGTTTGAAAGTCAAACATTATGAGGCTCTCAATGCCTCTTAAGAGAAAAGATAGACTGGTAAACTGAGAATTCTCAGAACCTGATCCAAAGCCAAATTCGTAAGGCTTATTTTGGCTCAGGTCCAAGTAAATTGATATAAGAACACACTTACATGTGCAGTGGAAATACTGAAGATCACTTAAAACTTACAGAACTGCTGTCAAGTGGACAGGGTACTTCAGGAACTCATACAAAAAATCTGAAAACGGGGTGAAGAGATTTTTTAAAAGATTATTTAACCATGGTAGCTTTTCATCCATCAGAAAGATTATCCGAGGCTAAACAAATAGATTTAAGAAGGAGCATTATTTACCTAGAATGTTTTCATCTTCACCTAAAGAAGTACCTCAATCACAATGAGTTATTTAAAGAGATGTTTTATTTCTAGACAAATAGTAATGTATGGGATAAAACTGTCATCAGATCAGCATTTCCTGATCAGTGAAAACTCCTGAGAGAAAAACCTCCTCTGTGCAAAATGCCAGCAGGAGCCTGGTAGGACATTTGAGTTCCACTTACACCTGGAAATCCGAATCACACAAGCAACTCGATCAGCTGAGGGCATGCAGAGCCTTGCTGAGATGGATGAATGAAATCCAGGTCCAGCTGGAATTAGTTTGCCTCTTAAAGCCCAGAGGTCTGGATTGAGGCTGGGATTCCACTGTGACTCTTTGTGCAGCGCTCTTAGCACCCCTCCATAGATCAAAGAGGTCTTGAGCTTTCTCAGTAAATGGTCTTTTTGGAGGTCCTTTAATCAGGAGTGAATATCATCCAACAGACACAACTATTCTACAAAGATGTTACTTCCTACAACAGATTACCCAGCGATGGTGAGGCTGCAAAATGACTGCAAAACAAACATTCCCTCCAGTTTTACTCCACAGGTAAAATGGTGGGAAGATGCTCCATATCATCTTTCAGATTTGAGGAAAGAACTTAATGTTTTACATCTAAGCACTTAAAGAGAACTAAGGAGACTTTCTATCTGACTCTTCAACTTGAGAAATTGGTCAAAACACCCCTACACATCCACCATGCTCTTCATCTATTTGAAACTTTTCAGCAGTAAGACACCCATCATGACCCTCAGCGGAATCGTGATCTCAATAGATTTTTTGCAAATTTCGTGTTTCAAATATTTATGTGACTTGAAAATAATACCTTCAGTTTAATTCAGATGAATATTTGAGAATATTTGAGCAGAAAATTATGTGACAGTAAAGCTTTTAATTATTTTAAACAGGCTTTGTAGACAAATTATTGAAGATTTTTCTTTAATAAAGCAGAGTGGCATGCTATCAAAAGGCACAAATACATTTCCATTATCTGGTCTAGGAAACAGAAAAAATGGCATGATGATTATACTACAGTTTGATGATTGGCACTTAAATAAATAATCAAACTAATTACCATCATAAAAAGAAAGCCACTTTTTTTTCTTTTGGATGAACATTGATGCAGAGGCTGAAGACAGCAGTTGGAATTTACTGCACCAGGGACTGATGTCAAACAGCCTCTGTGGATGATGGCCACGGTGTAACTACGTTGTAGATATCTATGAAGAGATAGAAAGTAGGCCCAATCCTGCAAGCTCTCTTGTGGAAGTTCATCCATCTTCCTGCTCACATCCACCCCACCAATGTCAGTGCAGTGCCATATAAGGGGTGGGTTCAACCACACAAAATTTCTTGCAAGACGGAGGCCTGAATAAATTAATCTTTGTCACATTAGGCAATTAGCATCACCAGAATAGTAAAAATTTCTGCAACCACAAAAAAAAAAAAAAATCTTAGAAGTCGAAAAAGGCAAATAAACAAAACCAGGAAAAACCTCTCCAGGGTACATTTGATTACTAAATTGTAAAAATATTATTTAAAACTTAGTAATTATCATGGTAAATCAGAACTCAGGTCTACTAAAAAAATCAAAAAATAACAAAGAGCTTTAAGTAATTTTACTTAATTGTACTCTTTTTTTTTTTTGAAAAGAGATTGTCACTGCCACATTATGTTCAGTACTAATTTCAATGGCTCCCTCCCACCTTGGTCCCTGGAGTACGTTAGTGTAACAATTCAGATTACTTTTACAAATAGTTATATTTTGTCAACTCTTCTGACATTTCATACTAACACTTAAAATTACTTTTAGACAGTAAAATTGACATTTATACAGATATCTGTTTTTTGTTTTTGTTTTGTTTTTAATCTAGAATAGGAAAAGAAAATAAACAAATGTTGTTATTCCAGTTCTACATATATCTTACAAATTACTATGCGCTGTCCCTCATTTGGAAACATTTGTAACTATTTTGAAACATCAGTGGTTTTCAGCATTCTTTCATAGTGAGAGTTTGGTTTTCTCCTGTAATAAAGACAAAGCACAAGAGATAACCTATTAATCCACAGACCAAAATGGTGTGCTCGGACAGTCCATCAGAAATTTAGAGCTGTTTTATTCTCAGCCCTCACACAGCCCAGCTGCCAAGAGACATACCTGCAAGAAGAAATTAAATACTCCTGGAAACAGCTTTTGATTTGTAATCCAGTACAGTGGGACATGTTTTTGCTTCCAATATTGAAATAATACTGCAATATATTTTGCTTGTAAAGAGTAGCACAGGTGTATTAGTAATAAATGTGCTGACAAGACCTCTTAAATCTTCACATCCTTTCACACTGTAATTAAAGTCTGTATCAGGGAGGAAAAACAAAAGAAAAGAAAACAAAACAAAACAAAAAACAAACAAACAAAAAACCCAAAAAACAAAACACCCAAAAAAACCAAAAAAAACCAAAAAAAACCCCCCAAAAAACAAACCCACCAATACAGAACTGTTAGGCCATGATTTTTTTTTTTTTTTTTTTAATGTATAAGTTCAACTAAGAAGTGCTAAAATTTGAAATGCATCTGCAGTTGAGCCTAGACACTGTTAGTTCTGTTATATTGTATAGGCACCTTCTTGTGGGAATGATCAGGCTGGCTTCAGAAAAAACACCATTTGCCTAGGGAAGACTGAATGTCACCATCCAAATTTGTCACAGCAGGTAGAAGAGGAAACTTCTACCAAAGAGATGTGTCTACCATCTTCGTCCTCATCCCAGTAAAAATATTGTGTGAGAGGATGTTCAAGCCACACCAGCCACATTATTATCAACTGCTGGAGTTGTCCAGGTTCCTTCTTTGCATTTTGATAGAAGAAGAAAGCCCAGCTGCAAATACATATTTTCTTGAAAGAATATAAATCCGTATAAATAAATGAGACAACTGTTCTCCTAATTATAGGTTAGGAGCAGGTCTGCTTGCTGTACTTAGAAAGAATCAGGAAATCTGATTAGAAATGATCAGAAATCTGATAGACAAGCAGCTGTTTGGTAGTCCTGCCTGATCAGTATATGGGAGCAACATTGACAGTTCATAAAGGAATGTCATCTTCCCTTCACTCAGAATTAGTGCCTCAGCATTTAGAGAAACTTCTTTTCAGCAGTTTTCAATTATTATCTTCCATGACTTTCATCCCATATCACCATTCCCTCTTACCCATTTTTTTTTCACTTTGGTACTGATTTTGTGGGACCTTGGCCTCCTATCCTAGCCACACCAGAGGTATGCCTCTGTTGCCAACTCCTTGGTTCATTTCAGGTATTTCCCAAAGTGAGAACAAGTTGTAAAAAAAATCATAAAATAATTTGGTTTGGAAAAAATAAGAAAGATGTAAGAATTAATTATGTTTTTTCTCAGCTCTTTCAAATGCACTTAAGCTTGGGTTAACAAGAAGGTTATTATGACATTTTTCCTCAAATTTAGGAGATCCTTTGGCATTTCACTTTACTGCACAAAAGTCACCTAGTACAAAGATTTCAAATATGATCAAAATTCAGATATAGAATGGAGAAAACACAATTTGTTGAGTAAAAGTTCACTTAAACCTCAGGCATGGCTTAGGTGTGAAAAATTCACAATTTATTCTACCATTTACTCCCGACAAATAGAATTTTCCAGTCCAGTTTTCTACATGGTTTATCTACTTCTTTCAAAATAAGGCTTTGAAGAGTTTGGTAGGTGTGGATATACTATGCTGGAATGGAAACAATTTATCTTGCTCCAGTTAGTGGCATCATTAAATCAATGATTCATTCATATGAATGAATTTTGGCTCAAATAAATTCATCAAATTTCCTGGTGGGAAATGTTGATCAGAATAATAGAAAGGAATATCTTAGGGAAAGCTTGACATGAAAAAAAAAAAAAAAAAGTATTTGGTTGAATATAAGATTGAGTTAGTTAATAATATAAAATTGTTCCTAGCTGCTTAGACAAAGTCATCTTTCCATCTATTCTTACATTGCACTTCTTAAGACAAAGGGTGTGAAATCACAAGGAAAAAGTCCTGCTTCAAAAAGGCCAAGTTTAATATTTTATATACTGATCTGGGGAGAAAATGTATTTACTTCACTAAACCATAATTTTATCCCTTTGCTAAATGGCTTGAACTAAGACAAAAATGAATACCCTGTATGTATAAATATGTTGGCACAAATATTTTAAGTTTTCATTTGAAGTGAAGATTTTGATTTAAAACCAGGTTTCTTTTTACACCTTGGCTACATTTTAGTTCACATGTAGCCTTCAAAACCTCCATAGAGAAAACCTGAAGCATTGAAAATCTTGGAGTCTTTCAGAGTCACACTCATGTAGTTAGGATGAGGCCAATAGACTGTTGTGAAATATTTAGTCAATTTTATTTGAATTTCTATATTGTGATTACCAGCTTTTTTTTTTTTTTTTTTCTTTTTTCTTTTCTTTTTTCTTTTTTAATTGAAAAACCTAGGAGAAACTACGTGGGACCTGGCTCTGTGTTGAAGAGTGTTTATTTTTTTTTTGTTTGCTTCAAGTGGTAATCACAGCTGGAATGACTACTAAATGTCAGCCAGAGCTAAGGTCTTAAATGTTATACTGAGACTGGTTTAGTTGGGTTTTTTTTTAAAGGCAACCTAAAATTCCATTTGTTATAAATGGAAATAAATACATTATCATATGGCACTTCATATATGTAGCTTGCACTATAAGATCTGGAGAGGCCTGATGCATTTTTGGTGGTTATGGGTGCTTTAGAATTTTTCTCCCAAACAGATGCTTTGTCATAAAATAAATTATAGCTCTTATTCTTATGGTTCTATGGTTCAGATTTTTCAAATTTATAGCATGGGACTTGGTGTCAGCAAAACTACATACTAAAACCATTAACAACAACAAAATAAAAAACAAATAGAAGAGAACTGCAGACAGGAACTGTTTCATCGTATGTACACATGTACTAACTATTCCAAGCTTGTTTCCCAAGAAATTAAGGTCAGCTGTAAAGTTTTGGTCACGGGATTACTTCAATCCAAATGCATTATCCAGATAGGTGTAGTTTATTTTTTTTTATGCTTTGCTATCATCTTCTTTTGACTGGATGATGTCATTAGCAACTTTGATTTCTATGGTTTCTGGATTTAAAGCTTCTTTGCCATTTTCCTCCTTTAGTGGCAGCTTCCTATCAGAAAAAAAGAGGAATCATGGTAACACAAAAATAAAACAATCTCTAATTTAAGTCTTTAATATATGTATGGTTTTTACAGGTCACAGTATACAGTAGAACTATGAGGTTTTTTTGAAAATAATGTGTAATTATTTTATTATGAGCACAGGTTCTTTACTTTTAATGCAATTCATATTAACTCTTTCCATTTCTATAAAGCCATAAACATCCCATGATAAAAACATTGGTGCTGCCCAAAATGCAGTTCTTCAGTAATACAAAAGAAAAAATAAAATGTCAAATTACTTGACCTAAGACAGTAGAGAGTTATGTGTTGCCTAGGATACTGTGAAACACTTAGAGTCAAGCTTTTTGCTTGACTTTTAAATCTTGATTAAATTCTTTTTTTATGCCTTTTCTAAATGTAAATTCAATTGTACACAAAAGAACACAGCTATTATTGGAGATTATGCCAAGACACAAGTAAAGAATTTCTTATAGTGCAAGGAGGTAATGGGAGTTATTATTTAGAAAGTTGTACAATTTAATTTTCATGGATCACACAATGTAGCTTCATTAATAACTTACAGCTCTTTTAAGAATTAGTGAAAACTCTGAAGATTTGGCAAAAGAGTCCCCACCCTTTTGAACGTGATCTCATTGAAAAAGGTCTTGAAAATCATTGATTCCCTACTGCCAGTAATTAGCTGTCAAAAAATATAGCTGTCAAAGAGATGTATGGTTTACTGAGATATTCCTCTAATAACGTCTCCTGGGCATAATAGCTCTTAATTTTGATTCCAGTTTGAGTTTGCTTTCTGGTTTTAAACTAGGGAATAGTATCCATCTGCCTTTTTCATTCATAAGAACTGTTAAATATTTCAGTAAATTTCTGCTTTGATTGCTTTGATGACCCGAAGAGAAATACTGTGTTCAAAACCTGTCTGAGGATTCTCTTAGGAATGTCTTATTACAAGACAGTGTTTAATAACAGCAAATAAAACAAAACAATACCTGAATGCCCAATCTAATGAAATTTAAGTTGTCTGAACTGAACTAAGAAAGATGCTGTTTATCCAGAGGTTAAAAAAAGAGCACAACATGTATCTGAAAGAAATCAAAGACTAACTTGTTCTACTACACTTAAATATATGGGATATATCATCAGATGTCTGGGTCTGAGCACAGAGGGAGGTATTACTAATTGTCAATTTCTCATGGCACACCCAAAGGAAACAGATTTCAGCCCACAGCAAGACGCCTGAAAGAATGGAAACAACAGAATCAACACAAATCTATTTTTAGCCAAAGGTAAAACACTGGGGCAGAGGAAGAGCAGTTCATGACATGCATATTTGGTAAGCAGGCACATGTGTCAAAGATCTGATTAGGCAAAGCACTTAAACAAGTACTAAAAAAAACCCCAAACTTAATTTAATGTAGTTTTAAGAAAAGCACAGTGATTATTCAAAAGATGTTGCTGGAAAGAAGGAAATATTTAGTCAAAATCTAAACTGGGGAATTGACAGAGTATACTCTGTGAAAATTTAAAGAAATTGGTTGAAGTGGATTAAGACCATGTTATATAATATTTGAAATAGGAAGATTTGCTAGAACCCTGTTGAAGGATATTGGACATCACTGAAATCCGTGTGCATGCAAACAGTCATGTAAAATTGTCCTTGCTTTATGTGCAAACGGAGAACAACAACTCAACAAAAGCTACATGCAAGTAAAAAATTATACGCATCAAAGCTTGCCTCATCACAAAGTCTACGCCCCATTTTTGAACCTTATTGTATTTTAAAACTTGTGGTTTTGTTTTTTTCATTAATAAGGTGTGAGTTCTGAATGTAGTTATCATTAGACATTGTTCTTTTTCCCTTTGACAACATTTATGTTATTTTGGAATTTTTGTTTCCATTTGCTTTAAATACATATTTAACCTCTATTAATAGATTCAATCATTTTCCTCTTTCAAATCAACTAATTCATGTTTAGGTGTTCTAATTATACCATTTTTTCTATAACAATTTTTTATTTAGATATATCTATATTAAATGCAAAAAAATTTTATTTTTGAGCTGGGAAGACTAATCCTTTCAAATATTTATTCACTTAATAATAAAAGATTTTTTTTTTTTTTAAACCCAACAAAAAGTTCTTCTTTTTGCCTTAATCAGATGTTGGCTCCTATCAATCATTAATAATATCGACTTCCTCTAGCCCTGCATGTAGGCTAACATAAACAGTCTGCTGATATCCATACAAAAATTTTAAATTATTTACTTTCGTATTTTAGAGAAAAATTAATCCTAGCCATTTTGATTCTGGAACTCACCTAACTGCATTAATACTAAGAAAAACTCAACCAATACTAGAAACACATTAGTGTCAGACTAGGAATATAATTATTATACCACATTGCATGTGGTATTTTAATCATATTACAAAAGTGTGATATAAAATGCACAGCTGAAATTGATTTCCTGCCAGCATGATTAAAACTTGTTGACTTGCAGGTAAAGTGCTTTGAGCTAATCTGTCACACATGGATTGCAAACATAGCTTTGACAAGGATTATCTGAGATAAGGTCAAAAATAGTTTGCCAGATATTATACTGAGCAATATAATACAGAATATTGTTGTAAGGGGAAGTAATCTCTTTACTAATTAGTTCTTAACAACTTCTTAAATTGCAATTGAACTTCTGAGTGCAATTTGCTATTATTCAAAATAATTCAATTAATTATTAAAATCATTTCATCTAATTTAACCTCAAGGCTTATCTTGTATACCTTTAAGACAGCCAGAATTAGTCATGATGAATCCCACCTTGTTTTATTGCCTCCCTGAAATGTCCTTGAAACTTTTCTTTCCTGCAAGCTAAGCTCTCCCCTCCAAGATCCCTGCTGGTCATCCTCACCCTGCCCAGCATGTGTCTTTCTGGCTGTTGTTGACAATCTATTTTTGTGTTATTCCTACTGAGAGACTGACTTCTAGTCTACCCTTTGTGTATCCTACTTTGTATTTCTTCTCTGTTTCATTGGGTATGACCTGTGTCTGAGCAAAAGGTCTTTCCATATTCCCCTGGTACCAGCGGCCCTTGAGGTGTCCCGTATGCAGCATCTCTTTTCATCTTTAGTTTCCCAAGTGACACTGTCCCAAATCTTTAGCTGACTTCTGTACAGCAGTGCCTTGGACTGCTGATGCCTTTTGCCATTGGTTGTAAGGGAAGAAATCACCAAGAAGGAAACTGTCATCATTGTTAATATCTCTTAGCAGTCCTATTTTTCCAAGGCCATAATGCCCATCAAATCCTTATCAGTTGTTCCTGTGAGTTAGTTTTTTGGGGATTTTTTTTTTTAATTTTAATTTTTATTTTTTATTTTTCCTCTCATGACAATGGGAACTGATTTTTTTCCCCCTCCCCTAAGATAATAAACTATTTTTGATTTTAACCTTCTCATATTTCACTCCTGTCAGCTGATCTAATGATTGTGACAAGCAGAAAGAAGTGAACTGGATCTTTCCTGGCATCACGTTTCCTGCAAGATGCATCTGATTTGCAAGATCTAGTACTAAAAATAGTCTTGAATAATGAACAAACATGGACTTGGTGCTTTACCCACTAACATATCCAAGGCTTCCTGGACTTCTACAATGTTTACAACTACATTCCTCTGACCCTTTAGATAACTGTGGGCTCTCCATTGTGCCTCTGATTATAAATTCTAATATGAAGAGCAAACATATCAGTAGTCACTCAACAGATTGCATAATTATTTCATTAACACAAGTTCAAACTCTTTGTGCACAACTTCTTTCAAGAATTATATGGCTTAATGTGCAGCTACTTAACTCCCTATTTGCTCTAAATATCAATGGCAGCTGGTAGCAAACCTTTTTTTAAGTAAAGGTTCTGGCTCTTACAGTTTTACATAATGGCAAAAAGCAAAATTTCTTCATATTTTCAGAAAAGAAAAAGACACTTTTGTAAGAACTCCCTCTCTTTATAAAGAACAACAATGATTTCATCAAATTATCAACAGGTGAATTTCCATATTTACTACATAATCATCTTCATAGCCTTCACACCTTGAGCATGTCATGAGGCAGGATATTTTCCCAACACATGAAAAGTGTTGGGCTCAAAGCAAATAAAACTCAGAGGTTTCTTCAGTAATTTTATCCCTGGGCACAAGGCTGGTCCCATTACTCAGAAGGCAGCCAGAGCCTGAGCATGGCTGCAAACTGCTGTGGTTTCTGTACTGAGAAAAGGTTGCAGGGACAGTAAGAGGGTATGAGGAAATGGAGCAGAGGCTGCCCTTCAGCACAAATAATCCAATTACACTGTGTGGACTTAAATACTGAACTAAGTTCTCAGTTAAATGTATGAAAGCAGGAAGGAGCCACTCCAGTGAGGAGCTGGATTTCTGGAGCACAGTATTCTTGTGCCCCATCTTCAGGATGCCTGTGAAGATGCAAGAATGACAATTTAAGGTCATTCGTGACAGCTAGGAAATTGTTCCCACTGGGTAGTTAATAATTGATGGGTTGGTGGTAAATATCAGGTACAACCAAATTAAAATATCCTTGTACTGCTGTGCTCAGCCATTGTTGGTGAAGTACCATGATTTAGATTGATTATTGTAAAAAACAAACCAATCAAACAAACTCTACACTCACATGCTTCATTGCCACACAGATCACTCTGGTCATGGTGTGTACCTCCCTTCCAAGTGTGGGAAGCTTAGTCTGTCCACACATCCAAGATCAGCTTGTGTGAAACTCCAGGGAATATCAGGCTACTTACTCTGGTTCTGTGAGGGGAGTTGTCTCATTTGGCTCATTTACTGGACTCCCATCTTCATGGTTGGTAATTCTTTCATCCTCTGTTCTCATTTCCACTATCGGCTCTTTTGATCCATCTTTCCTAAAAATTATTAAAGGAGTTTTAGTCTATTATCATCCCATTAACTACATACATTGCACATAATGAATTACTAAGATCTCTTCTCTCAAAAGTTGGCAAAGGCAGAACCAATTATCAGTGACTAACACCACCAAGACACATTTAACAGCGTGTTCCCAATTCCTTGAAGTCTTCAAAGCATCCTGTATCCATGGTTACTTCCTTAACTCTGTAAACATGATGAATTAGCATCTCAAAAGAGCATTTTGTTTATGACTAATAAAAAGGCGACAGCTTCTCCATGGGAATAGATGTAAACTTCCCTAACCTAGTATAATAATGATAGGACTCGATGCCTAGTTATACTTGAACTTTTCTGGCAGCGTTAAAGAGCCATTATGTGAGTATATACACCACAAAAGTGTGATTTAATCTCCTGAGATTGTGACAACCCCAGCTGCCATTGATGCAAAAGCCCAGTTTCTTTTTTCTGGTAGAAGAAACTGTGTCTACACCATATTTCCCCCATTTTAGGAACAACTGCTAGTCGCTCACAAGTAATAAATGTATAAATATTGTGCTAATTAGACAATGAATTATAAGGGATATGGAGCAGTGAGTATTGTCATTATGATTTTGATGTTAACCAAAGAATCACAGAAGAGTTTGGGTTGGAAGGGACATTTATAGGTCATCTGGTCCAATGCCAGATGGAACCAGCAGGGACATCCTCAACCCAATCAGGTTCCTCAGACCTTCATTCACCATGACTTTGAGTGTTCCCAGGAATGGAGCATCTACTACCTCTCTGGGCAACCTGTTCCAATGTCTCACCATCCTCATTGTAAAATAGATTTTCCTCATGTCCAGTCTAAATCTACCCTCTTTCACTTCAAAACCATCATCCCTTGTCTTTGTAAAAAGTCTGTCCCCATCTTTTTCATAAACTCCTTTTCAAAAGGATGCAGAAAAGTCTCACTAGAGCCTTTGCTTCTCCAGGCTGAGCAGCCCAATTTGTCTCAGCCTGACCACACAGAGAGGTGCTCCATCCCTCTGATCATCTTTGTGTCCTCCTCTGGAGTTGATCCAACAAGTCCATGTATTTCCTTTACCAAGGACTGCTGAGCTGGATGCAGCACTCCAAGTGAGGTCTCACCAGTGAAGAGGGGCAGGATCACCTTTCCCAAACTTCTGGTCATGCTGCTTTTGATGCAGCCTGGGACACCTTTGGCTCTCTGGGATGAGAACACATTCTTATCTCATGTCCAGCTTTTCATGAACCAGAATCCCCAAGTCCTCCTCTGCAGGGCTCCTCTTAAGACTATGGACATGATCTGGAAATATCTGTTCACTGCTACAAAGTATTAGTAAATACTAATTAACAATACTTTCTAAAATAATAATTATCTTGTATACAATTTTACTCTCAAAAGGCAGATAAGATGATACCCAAGATACAATCATATATATTTACAAAAAGAAAATCTCTTTTGATGCAAACATATCTTTCCTATATCCTGGAACAGCATCTGCTGCAGTCTACAAACAGAGGATAACTGAGTTACAGATGAAAAATCACTTTTATATTTAATAGATTATTTTCTGGACTGGGATGCTGTAGGGAGCTGTTAGACTGCCACAGGCAACACCAAACACCTGGGTAAACTCTTCTCTAATTCATATCTCACATGTTCATATTGTTTCTTCAAGATAATGGATAAAACAGGCTTTTGCAACAGTAAGTATCAGGAAAACTCCACTGTCCTCTGAAAGATATCCTTAAGGAAAATCTTTGTAGGTTAATAAGAATGTAGCCCAGATAGAGAAATAGTGTGGAGAACAATTAGTAGGGAGAAGTCTAAAAAAATTCTGTCTATTAAAAAAAAAAATCAAAAAACCCAATGAATTGCGTGTGCTTATTTATCTCTGCAAGTGACATTTAAAATATACAAATGGATACAGAGTTCATTTTGGTAGATGAGTCACTTAACTTTCATGGCTACCTCATAGCTGGGAAAATATCAGGGATCTAAGTTGGACTGGTGGATGGATTGGTCAGTTCTTCTTGGTTCATTGAGACATCTACAGTCTTACAAACAGCATTGCATGACAAAAAGACTGAAAAAGATGTTGTGACCAGCAGTCATGTATTGTTACACAAGGTACAAACTGTAACATTTCAAATTCTAAAGAAGGGAAAGTGATTTGTAGGGAAACCATTATGTCATGGGTGTCTGTATGTTACATGGATTGTATCATCGTCATTCACTACATGTAGAACATAATTATTTACTCTCTCTCTACATATCCTACAACCAAAATGTAACCAAGAATCATATCATAAACCACTCAAAAATCCAGAATGCAAACTAGCATATGTAAAACAGGTAAATGTCCGTGAATTTTATGGAATATCAATTGCCATTTTGTAAGTTCAAATGTTGACTCTTCAAGTCTGTCCTGGAAGTTTAGTCTGAGAGTTTACTAATGCAGAGAGTGGGCTAAAATAAGAACTGTCCCAAATATTTTAAGGTCTGACTGACTGAAGACCACTCTGACAAGTAAAGAAATATAATTAAATAACATAGTTGGTCTTGCAAAGGAAGTGCAACAGAAGAATTAATATCAAGAGACCAGTCCGACCCTTTTCTGGGACAGCATGGAATGGCATTTGGTTATAAGATGTGGATAACAAGGTATAAACTGCTGTCAAGTGGCATTTCCAACTTTATCTCCCTAAGGTCTTCCCATTCAGGAGGGTCTATACACCAATTTATAGTTGGCCACTCCTTGAACGGGAAACTAAAGCATCAACTGAAGAGCTGTGCTCAATAGGAAAGGACAGCTGACTCAGGGCCAGAAGCTTCACATCTTGATTCTATTGATCCAGACAGGCTGGCTTCACAACAGTGGAAAAAACACTGCTGGTCTTTCTCTCACTGTCAGACGTGGAGGATTAGGAAGCAGCTATTATATGTCATTACTTCTATTTAGAAGCATTATTTGGTATAAATACTCTTGTGTTCTCTCACAACTGGTTTTGCTCTGTGGAGTTGTTTCTGAAATGGCACCTCTTATAAGCAGAACCCAACCAGGATGTGTAGTCAAGTTACTGAAGAAAGATGCAGCCTGAAACCAGAGAGCCAGAATTAAACTCCAAAAAGACACTTACACCTCCAGTACTGGCAATGGAGACACCTTCTCACCTATGTATAATGAGGGCTGCAAGACCCAGTGTGCTCTACATCCATCTGAAGATGGATGGGATCTAGGAAGCTGAAGGAAAATGAACTGCAAGGCCTGACCATTGGGAGAGGCACATAGCAGTTGGAGCAGCAAATGTTATTTAAACCACATGCAGACAACATTCTCACAAATATTACAGTGCAGGTGTAAGTTGCCTACCTGATGAACAGGATGAGGAAATTACGCTTTTTTTCTAGTAAAAAAAGGAGAAATGTTTAAAATGAAGGCCCTAAGTTATCTTCTTTCTTTTATTGAAAACTCAGTAAATGTCC
Organism: Rhadina sibilatrix; assembly: GCA_013400275.1. NCBI lineage: Eukaryota > Metazoa > Chordata > Aves > Passeriformes > Phylloscopidae > Rhadina > Rhadina sibilatrix. The sequence goes on from VWYO01004280.1 coordinate 36,668, forward strand.
TGTCTCCAAAGTGCGATTATTTTATGTAATCAGTACTTAAACTGTTTCGCCAGAGACCTCACTCTCCACTAATAATTTAAGAGATCATATTTTCACATCAATGATCAGTTCATTCACATTTGTGTGATGGAATAGCCACTACAGAAGAGTATTTGTGAGAATCAGTATTGTTTATTTCCCACTCATCTTAGCAATCATTGTTGCTATGAAGAACAACCACTCACCACCATTTCACCCACATCCAACTCAGCATTCCTACTAAAAAAAAAAATCAAGAAGACCTTTCATTCCTAAAGTCTACAGACGAGAATCAAGATATTCCATCAAGTGCTATTTCTAAGAAGAAAAACTCTCTCACGGATTTTCTATAATACCATGTCCTTCACTCCTGGATTTACTGGCACTGTCACAGCCATAGGCCGAGTTTTTGGGTGTTAGCAGCTCAAAGATGGATTTGCAGAAATGGAGTTACAATCATCCGTTACCTGCTTCTCATGAACCAAATCTGTGTCTGTAAGTAGTACTGAATTACAATTGATTTCCTTTGTGTCAAGCTGGACAAAGAGGTCATCCTGTACTGAGCTACAGTATATTCCTTTTTTGTTTCTCAACTTCTCTTTTAAAGGCAATAAACAACTCTACAAACTTCAGAGGAACACTTTTCCAAGTAGCAGAAGCGTTTTATTAATTCTCTTTGCGACACCACAAAATGGCCATAAAAGTTAATGTAAGTTGGACAGCCAATTTTTTAAGGATTTTTCCAACACATGTGATTAATACTCACAAGTAAGCAGCTTTTCCTTCTTCCAGTTCTTTACTTTTTCCACTTGAACCACTCTTTTTCCCACAGATCCTCCTGGTGATGCACATGAGCAATCCACATTGCCGAACAAAGAAGCAGCTAACATCAGTCACAACCAGGATTAACAAAAGGGCTGCCACTCCCAGGCCAATGACAGCACCAAGTCCAAGACCATTAAAAAGAGTGTCTTGAAGGAAAGAAAATTAAGACTTATTAATAACATTAATCCTAAAATACCATTTTAAAGCTGTTGGTCAGGAGAGTAAAGAATTTTTAAGAATGAACCATTCAGAAATTATTGGAAATAAGCAGTCCTAATGATTAACCATGTATAGTACCTGATTAAAATCACAAAAAAGCCTTCTGCCTAATATTTTCCCATTGCCAGAAAGTTCACAGAACATAAATGGCATTATTTAATAGCAAATAATGTCACATCTTAACATTCCATGACTAAGGGTATCAATAAGCAGCCTAAGGAAAAATTTTTCAATGTTCAACGTGAACATTGACATAAGTTGTCTTTTCTACATTTCAAATACAATTAATTAACATTGCTAAGCAGAATTACTGAAAGGTTTAAGAGACTGACAAACCAATATTTAGTCTTGTAATTTTCTGAATTAGAGTGAAAAATAACTCAATTCAAGCTATTTAATCTGCTAACAGTTGCACACACTTAGTCTTAAATAATTTAATACGGGGGAATATATGCGTATCATCAAATGATTACAGGGTTAGGACCTCGTCTTGTTTAGTCTTGTACCTTGAAAACGCAATCATACACTTGAAAATAAACATATTCTACATCTGATCTTCTTTCTGTGTTTGAATTATGAGAGTTGACGTTTAGCTAATTTTACTTCATTAAAAATCTCAGGAAAAAAAATTTAATGTTTTGCCTCGGTTGATTTCCATGACAGCAATGCTGCAAACCCTTTTGAACAGTGTGAGTCTCAGGAATCTGCAAACTCAGATGAGGCTTAGAGAGGAGAGGATTTGTATCTCATCATTATCTACAGGGAAAAAAGCTATCTCAGGAAAGGCTCCAGCACCCAGCTAATTCAAGAAGATGCCAAACTAGTTCAGAAATTGGCCAGTGACAATTTCCTGGTGTGAGACTGTGCTGAGTAAACCCCAGGGGAGAGGCACTGGGCGTGTTTGCCCGTGGGTGTTGCACACCAAGTTGCTTCCCTGGCTCTCCCATGCCCTGGAGCGATGCCTGCATCAGCACCACTCACTGGGCCATTTCCATCTGCTGCTCTGCCTGTTGCCAAAATAAGAGCAAGATTATTCTGACCTGGAGATTACTTGAATAACAGACACCAAACCATTATATAATGTAACATAATATAAATATTTTAATTGGGTTACTAATATCATCTTCCTCTTCTTTCTCTTCCAACTCCCCTGAACACTATAGATTGTTTTCAGATTAAGCACAGCATTTAAGCCTTCGTATTTCTGCTTAAATAATTTTAGTGATAATAACTTTACCACTTCAAATTTAATTTGAAAATTATTCTAAATCAACTAAATGTATTTTTTTTTTTTGTCTAGTCTTTGTTTAGAACTCTAAAATGGAAAAGTAAAAACTTTTTTTCAAAGGAAGGGGAACATTTTACTTCCTAAGCAATTGACTCCATTGTCTATTGTTTGGGTTGTTTTATTACAGAAATGATCTTCACAATGTTATTATACAACAAGTTAGAATTCAATGTATATATATCCATGGATTGATAAGCAGAAAAAACAGAGAGATATAATTTCGAAGTTATTTTCCTTTGTTCAGAAAGACTTAAAAACCACTACATAAATTATAAAAACAATGGTGCAGCAATGAAATGACGTATCATTTATACATTTCCCATCAAATGATGGACATTTTAAATTTATTTTTTCTTTTTTAAAAACAGCATTCCTACTTAAAATTTTATTACACTTTCTGATACGTCTTCCAAAACTTACTTTATCCCTATATCCACCCACATATTTGGTGAATTCCTTAGTAACCTTCAGTAATTTTTGTTCACCAGTATGAACTGTCAGGAAGATGTAAGTAGATGTATAATTCCAGTTCATTAAAAAGCTCATATATTTCACTTGTTATAATACCAGTAAATTCTATAGTCAGTTTTAGAGACCAAATACAATGAATATACCTTCTCAACCACCAACCAAAATGCAAAGGACAAAAATTAGGGTCATTTAATCCAAATTTTGAAAGAAATTTGGCATTTTTTTCTGGTTTAAGGAGTTTTTTTCTTAATGCAGTGATAAAAATTTTTTACTATGAAGAGATACATTTACCACTGCTGTGAACACTACTTACGGTATCCTTGGAAACATTGTGAAATGGCAAGGTTCCCATTCTAAGTGATTCAGTGACAGAAACGTCTACACAGTACCTTCACTGGCAAGTGAAGGAAATGTTTACAGTGGCAATATTGCTCCTTTGTGTAATATTTCCCATAGTTGTGTGGGACACTCTGTTCTGCATTTTTAATTTTCTTCATATGGGTGAGACATCTGAGACACAACTGCTGCGTATTTCTCTGTCTCCTCATGGATGATGATTTCCTTTACATTTAGCATTCTCCATGCTTACTACTGCTCTACCAGTCTAAAGTAATTTTTTTCCTACTTGAAACCCTTCTGTTCCTGAAGGTTTCTGTTTGTAAGTCTGATTTCTTAAAATTGTAAACATTTTTCCAACATTTCTCTCCTCTATCTCCCACACCCCAAAGAGTGACAGGAACGTGGCCAAATCCAGTGGTGGGATGAGAAGCATGGCTGTGATCAGCCTTCTCTCCTGTCTGAGGATATTGTTTTTCTGAAAACAGATAGAAACTAGACTGCCTTGTTCTTTAAATCTATCTGTGTTATGGTTTATCTTTAATCCTAATGAAAACACATAAAATTATTTTTTTAGAAGTTCATCTGTGGCTTAATTCTGTTCTTTCTTAAATTGCCTTGATTTTGTACTTGCCTATCTGCTCCCACCAAGGTCAGCTGTGAAACTAATCCCAATCTGGTAAAGCAGATTAAGGCCTCTCCTCACTGGTTTAAAAAATCATATCCTAACATACATATAATTTCAAAATAACATGATTTTTTTTCTTTATATGTTATGACATCAACAGTAGTTCTAATTCTGTGACTGGAAGAAATATTAATGTCACACTACTAACAGCATTCCCACCAACTTTGAAAAGCAACTTTGTTATTAAAAAGTGTTGCCTTAAATTAAATTAAATTAAATTAAAATAAAATAAATTACTGTTATTGCATAGTTATTGTTATTATAGTTATATTACAGAAGTTATTTTAAATATTTGGGTTTTTTTACTGTTTCCAGTGTATACCAAACTCAAAACAGTAGTTCTACTTTGTGCTCTAAAATAACAAAGTATTGATGCATTATATACCTTTTTATTTTCTTGGCTGAAAACAAACATTTTAAATCATAAAAATTCAATGTTGATGTGAAAGAATTAGCTCTTAGAAATTTTTTGAAAATGTTTATTGTATATCTGGCTTAGTCATCTAACTATAGAGGGCCTTGTAAAAACACTACTTAAAAAAAAAAAAAAGTCTAAGTTCCACAGTTCTGAATGACTTTTAAATAGAATTTGTTAAAAATATACTAAATTTAAAAGAATATGGTTCTGTTATACAGAATGTGGCACAAAAAAAATCTAATAGCTTGCCATGAAGGAAACTGACTTTAAAGACACTTTTTTCATCTACTTCTTCAAATAAGTGCTCATCAATGAATACTTATAGAAATAAGATTGAAAAACTTTCAAAAATGTAAGAAAAAAAAATCAAAAACCACAAAGCAAGTTTCTTCAAATGTCATTGACAGTGTTGGCAATTTTCAAGTTCTCTCTTATTGAGTAAGTTATATTTCTAATGATTTCTAATGAGATAATTCAACATTTTTGCAGGAATCCTTATTTGATAAGAAAGAGGAATGAAGAGCTTTGGCAAGTAAAACAGAATTTTCCAGTGAAAAGAACTAAGTGAAAATATTAATTTTCTGGACTCTCAAATGTAACTTCAGCCTAAATTCCTGTAAGGGTTCTGCACCAGATGCTCTAAGGGAGGCAGGTCAAAAGGGAGAATCTCCATCTATACATGTGTACAGAATCAGAGAATGGTTTAAGTAGGAAGGAACCTTAAAACTCATCTCATTACAGCTCCCCTGCCATGGGCAGGGACACCTCCTGCTACACCCAAGCTCCATCCAACCTGGTCTTGGACACTTCCAGGGTTGAGACATCCAGAACTTCCCTGGGCAACCTGCACCAGGGGACAGGTTTATACATGGCATGAAAAGGCTTTTGCTTCTGCACAGGATCCAAACATGCAACAGCAACATACTACATGACAACCAGTGATGTTATAATGAAACTATGTCCTTTGAGGTGGCAAAATTTCTCTGTGCTCTTACAGAATCACACTCTATATATTCAGTTATTGCTACAATAAAAGAATAATTGCAAGCTTAATAACAAGTACTCTGTGTGAGCTGGGGGGTTGGATAAGGTGATGTCCAGATGCCCCTTACACACCTTCAGTGATATTGAGGTTTTTTGGGAGAAAAAAATAGGAAAAAAAAAAAAAAAAAAAAAAAAAAAAAAAAAAAAGGCTAGCAACTTCTTGTGCATTATTCCCTCCTCCTTAGCAGGCCTGGATTGAAGTTAAGATGAAAGACAGATGACTACCCAAACCTCCCTTTTACAGTAATTTGAGTTTTTAAGGAAAACAAAAACCAACATTATAAAATACTTTCCTGGCTTATAGGGTAACACCTGGCTGCTACATATGCATGGTACAGAGTTATGATACATGTTTCTCCTTTCTTTCAAGACAGTCAGAAGATAAACTGCTTTCCATCAGAAGTAAAAACATAAAAATTATGAACTAACTTCAGGGTGAAATTGAAATACTGCACTGGGTCATGGCAGGAAAAAAAGCATTCTTGTACATCAAGTTGAACTACACTTTTGTATTGACCCTTAAAAATGTGCCCAACCATGACAATTATTTCTGCACTGCCTCTGAATATTGTCTTTGATTTTATATCTGATTTAGAACCTTTCCTAGACTCGTCTTACAAAATGCATGTACTTATTCAAAAACTCTAAAAACTCAGAAAATAAAGATCTTAAAATTTGAATCCATTGATGTGCATTGAAAACAATCATAAATGCAGCTCCAAAAAATTAAACGGCTCTATAAAATTTTCTACCAGTTAATAGTAAAACAGTGGCAGGCCATGACCAAAAGAAGTAAAGAACCAATGATCCCTTCCCCCTACCCAAAGAAGCTCCAGTACTTTGGCTGCCACATCCAGAGCTGCATGACCTGTTTTTAGCAATTTATATCAATAAAACTTGTCTTTTGAGCCAGGTAAGTGCCTAGAAGCATCATGTCTTCTGTCAAATGAAATAAACAAATCACTACATTTGCAACATCAGCTTGCAAGAAATCATTAGGATTCCATGCAACATTTACTGGGGGACTGTTTGATGCAGAAGAGAATGTGACAGTAAGGAGCATTCCTTTCTATCCCATTCCCTAATACAAAAAGATGCTAACAAGGCTATAATCGACATAATTTGTAATGCCTTTTCTTCCTCAGTGGTTTTTCCTATAACTCTCTGCTAGGACAGATACTGCTGAAGGGCAGTGGACAAACACATGGATGTGTGCTCTGAGCTGCACGACTGAGTAATGTGTTCTGACAGACACACTTGACACACAACTTTGAAAAATAAGGGGAAAGTACTGCTGCCTTCCTCTAGCTTTCTTCTACTCCTAGGTGACGGATTTTCATTGTCTCCCCCCTCTGATGAAGTCTGAGCTGGAGTGAGTCAGGGGAGCCCGTGGTGCCACCAGGGCAGATGTGAGCTACTGAAATAAGTGTGTCTAGAAGGTTGTACTTTCCTGATGCTTATCTAAGTGAAGGAGTTTTTCTTCATTATGGATGAGATCCTCTTGCCAACAAGTTTTCTGAAATGAATTTTTGCCTTTAAATTGTACAAGAAAATGTCTTGTATTATGATTCTCTCAGGATACTGAATAAGTGGGACTTGAGTTCTCATTTACTCTAACAGCCCTTTAAAACATTTTTTTCATTGGAAGGTGTCTTAATAGACATACATGCAATAGCTAAATAAAAAAAAAAATGTAATGTAAATAGCAGATAGAGTGTTTCTGGCAACAGTGTCTTGTCCATGGCCATTGAGGGATAACGAGGGAAAGAATAGAAAAAACCCTTTTCTTTACTAGAGAAAGTATGCTGTGTTGAGAAAATGTTCTCTAGAATTGTCATTTACTATTTTTTTAAACAAAGTTTTAAAAAGAGATTCTTTGCATAATCAAACTATCCCTAAGCAGACTGCAGGAACATTTCTAATATGTCTAATGACTTAGTTACACCTACAGCTACTTTATATTTACTCAGTTATCATAGTAAAGGGTATTTTTTTAGTATTGTCTCCTTCCATGGGAAGCCTCAGAAAAATGCAGGCAGAGAGCTCCCACTCCTGTGCCTTGAGAGGGAAAGGCTGCACTGTGGGTTCATGGCATCAGCACTGTACTCAGGTTTTGGTTTTCAATAGACTTGGGGAAATGAGCTTCTGTGTCCCACTTTCCTCCACTCAAACTGACAGCAGATTTACTGAGCACATCTCTTCAAGGAGTTTCTAAGAACCTCTGCAGATTAATTAAGATTGATGTGTGAATTGAGAACGTGCACTTATGTGTGGTTTCAGTACTGCTATTACATAAAAGGATAAATTATTTTAATTGCTTCATTTAAGAGAATTCAAAATCACGCTGTGCACATACCACAGAGACATGGGAAATTTTTGCATCTTTATAGTGGATGACAACTCTAAGTAGAGTATTGTAGCCAGGAGCTCTGAAAAAGAGTCAAACTATCTTGGGATTGTGTTTAAATTGAGAGAATATTTCACATTTGACAGCATTTCCTTTAAGACATACGTAAATTCAAACACAACAGTTTTAAGAAGTAATACTTGGAATAATATTTTAAATATATAGTTATTTTATAGCATTAGCTACAAAAAGAGCCGTTTAATATTATAAGCATTGCCAGTATATGGTGCATGTTTTTGCTTTAAAATGTTTGACTGCTACAACTGCAACTTCCAGCAGAGTCCTGCTTGGCAAGGTATAGCTTTTCCCAGTACTAAAACATCTGCCTTTGGGGATACATCTTCAATCAGGCAAATTATATCAGAATGGATCGAGCTCAGGCTGCATATTTATACAGACATTGAACATACTTGCCTCACTATACAGCATGGCAGCCACCTAATATGAACCAAACTCAAAACTCACAAATTCTAATTTTAGTCACTTTGATGTTTGTGGTGATTTTGTTTGTTTGTTTGTGGTTTTGGTTGGTTTTTTTTTGTTTGGGTGTTTTGTTTTTGTTTTTAGTTTGCTTGTTTGCTTGGGGTTGTTTAAATATTCACTACTGGATAGAACACTGTAGAAAAAATACAGATAAAACGCTAAAAAGCCTCTTTGGGTATAAAATACATCATGTACATAGTACAAGAAAAGAAGAGCATTTATCAGCAATAAAGAAAATACAGATAGAAATGCTTTAAGTCAGTTTTCTTTATTACAAAAAAATGAAGACAGAAATTGCATGAACTAAAATGAACTTTGAACAACATATGAAAGACACAAAGTTACATACATTTCTTGACATTGTGTTTGGCAAGTTTCTGAGGGACATCACAGTTACACCATGCACACATTCTTCAGGGAGAAAGCAGAGATGACAACAAATGCTGCATGCATGAAAAAATCAGTGGAGCAAAATGACAGTGAATTATGAACAAGAAAAAAATAAGCAATGTTTCACACATTAACATGAACTACTTTAAATCCAGATTTTTTCCTTGCCTTTCACACTGTTTTTGAAAATAGAAACTTACAGATGTTGCAGTGTATTCAATATTTTTTCACAGAATTAGTTTTTACTATATTTTATGTATTTTCATTTGTAATTCTGTTGGAAACATACAATGAGAAAGATTTACTTTGCCTTTATTATGGGCACTTAATACATGCATTAAAATTAAAATTTTATGTAAATAATATATGCACTGGAAATTGCCTCTACAAAAATGTTAAATACGTAAAATAAATATACAGAGCTGTTAATAGCAACATTGTACAACATAATAATAGTATGGTGGCAAGCATTACTACCACAGCTTCTTGGGACTTCAGACCCTATAATAAATGAACAAAAATGAATATTCCTACCTCAGTTTCCTGCTCTAGTTGTAAAATATCTAAACTTAGAGTAGCTCTCAAGTGTACAGCTTACTGTACACTTGGTACTGTTTCTAAACAGGCAAAATTGGTTGATCTCTACACTTGGTATTTGATGTCATCAGCTTTATACTAAGATGTCATTGACATTAAAGGGGAAAAGGTGATTTTCCATCACTTATGCATCTGATAAATATGTAGCAATGGAAAAATGAACATTCCTTATATGCCTGAAGAAAATGAATGGATTAAGTAAACGTGATAAGCATAAATGAGCCCTAAATGAAGGAAAGATTTCAGTGATGCCATTATAGACCTCAGAAGCTACATATCTCTATATAATATTCAACTTGAATCCTAAAAGTAATATTTTCTTTTTTCTTTTGCTCATAAAATTCCTGAAAAAATGAACAATCAGAAATCATCAACATACTGGACAATAGATAGAGAATTGGCCACTATTAGCACAATCACAAATTGTATACAAATCTCCATTATGTCTTATAAAAAAACCCCAAAAAACCTTTTTTCAGGCTTAATTAGTTAATTTCATATTTGCATATACATTTGAGTGGTGCCTATGCAGGTTTCCATGATGAGAAGAGAATATGTGGTAAGACCCTGAAAACTGACTGAGAATTGGTTGTAAGGTTAGGTGTGTAATTAAACCACCATACCTCTTAATCTTTTAAATAAATATTGTTCACATGCATATCATACTTTTTGCATCAGTGCTTGGCCTTGTACTTTCACAAAAGAATTAAATGGAATGTCATTTTTTTTAATTTGGTAATGGTATGTTTTGTACACCTCACAGAAGCACTCTGAAGTTATATTTTATTCCCAATGTATGCAATATGCATGTCTATTTCTGGGCAATATTTTTCCTATTTAGAGAGACAGAAATTTATATTCTAATAACCCTACAGCAGTAAATAAAGGACTGCATTTGAAATTGTATTATGTAAATACTTTGATTTGTGAACAATTTTATACGTTAGGAATTTGTCAAAACTCTAGGAAGAAGAAAGACAACAAATAAAATCTGATTAGGAAAGAAGCCAGCCTCAGACTCTAAAGGTTGTAAATCTGTTCCTTAGAGATATACTGCTATATCACAGAATAATCATTACCCTTTTTAAGTTTCTGTGTCACCAATTTGGATTTAAAGCATAAGATCAGCATAGAATATTTTAGGACTTTGGTCTTACAGACAGTTTAATATTAGCATTTCAAAATATGTGACAATGTTAAAAAAATGGTAACATTTTACACTGTCAGTCATAAGACCTAAAATCCCTTTTATAATGACAACATTTAAAGGAACAAATTTACTTATCTAACATTTAAATACTAATGTCAGAAGTATATTGAATTCAATTTGTGAAGACATATTTATCATTTTAATAGAGTTCAAATTACAGTTTTAAGCTGTTCAGTCTATACCTATGAATTATAATTTAATTTGAAAATGTCTCTGTTCATTTTTTTCTCATTCTTGTCTATAAGAAGCCAAGATTTCAAAATCTGAATATTCCCACAGATTGCAGAAAATAATGTGAAATAACCTCGTCTCATTGTTTTTAAAGATACAATTATGAAACACTTATAAAGAGAACTATAAACAAAGCTGTATTAGTTATTCATCTGAGGAGATACATGACAATCCAAGGAAATTATTCTCCTCCACTTTTTCTTTCTCATTACAGAGGTTTTGGGTCACTGCCAACAACTGCCTGGATCTGCTGTCACATAATCCCAATAATATTGGCTTAACTCATTCTCTTTGGAATTTGATGGGAAGAGGAAGGCCAAAAGAAAAAGATCACATTCAAAGTACTTGATAACCTCAAAATAAAAAGTACAGAATAATTTATATTGGAGCAGACCTAAAATTTCTCTCACTTAAGGGAGCAAATTTATGTAGTTCCCAGCCGAAGCTACTATCAGTTGGAAAAAAAATATGAGTGATCCAAATTTGTCTCTTTATCCCACTGGCATTGTCACACTGAGGATAAAAGCCAACTTGCCACTCATAATGCATATTTAGCTGCTAAAATTTCTCAAGGCTTTTTATTATCTCCTTCACAGTATGTTTGGAGAGTTCTCAGCTGATCAGTCTCTGTGCCCCAATTCCTATCTTGTCTTCTTATATACTTATCTGCAATGTTAGAATGACTTGCTAAGATAATAAATGTATTGAGCTTGTAAAGAGCTCTTTAAATATCTTACCCAAGTAGAAAAATGATATGGGAATTTCTGCATACCTGTAGTAGTGTCTTGTCTTGCTTTATTAAAAAAAAATAAAAATTAAGAACAATGACAAGTATGTGGAAGGTGAAAATATGTTAGACAGCATTTAGTAAAATAGCATTACAGTTTCAAATTTCAGAAAATTAGGAAAATGCTACAAAATAAGGAAATACTGGGATCAGACTGTCTGTGCAACCTTATAAGACCCTATTTCATTCTTCAGTTAATGAGACAACGTGTTACTCAAGACTCTTTAATCCAGTGGTAGGTGCTCATTACTTTTGATTGGATCTGCAATTTGGTTTTCTTTACTGTTCAGAACTGCAGCTATGTGTCCACAGGAGAAGGTTCTGTTCCCTCATGTGCATGCAGTGCCTGTCTTACAGTGGGATCAGAATGCAGAAGGGATGTGACTGCAAAGAGGAGCCCCTAGAAAGAATTTGCTGCTCCCCTGGACCAGAAGGGAGGCCCAGTGTTGATGCATCACTGAGCTCCTGCAGACCAAGAAAGATCTCCCAGCAGCAGTTTGTAGTGTGCTTGTACCGTGGGTTTCTTTCCCTCTTAGCATCTACCACAGCATCTACTTATTAAATATTAGCCAATCATCACTTCTTGGATGGTAAGTAGAGATACCCTTGCAGTTTTGTTATTTGTTTTGTTACTGCAGACGGCAATAGCGACAGTAGTGGTAACAACAAACATTTTCACTATCAGGGTTTTTGAAATGGGAAGAGGAAAAAAAACCCAACAAAAACAAAACCAAAAACAAACAAAAAACCAAAAAAACCACCCCAAAAAACAAACAAACAAAAAACCCCACCAAAACCAAACAAAAACAAACCTCTTGCAAAAGTTCCTGCCCAAGGTGACCCTTCCCCCAAAAATAAATTTAGCATTAGCAGTAGCACTTGTCTGAGTTTCACTCAATTGAAAATACGTTCTCAGATCTGAAAGGTTTTGGTAACTTATGTGTAGCTAGTAATTCCAAATCCACTGTAACATAGTTAAAATGAAAAGTTTAATTAAAAATATTATCTAGCCTTTGTTAGTTACAGCTCTTGGTTCAATAAGCGCTTAATCATTTAAAAAGTAAATAGTTTATATTGGAAGAACACCTACACAACTAAACTACAATGTCAATATATATTGTTTGTGCATGGAAAATGGGCTTTCTCCTGACTGATCCTAAATAGGAACCCAAAGTTTCAACTCCTACGAAATTAGAAGAGAAAATGTCTTTCTTTACCATAGCATGTCAGGCACTCATCAATGTAATTGATTTCAAAGTAATTTTCAAAAAAATAATCATCACAATCAACAATCCTTAGAAATAAGAAAATCGCCTGAGTGAAGCTATACAGATCTCCAATCAATCTCACCGATTGATTTCCAGTTTGTAGAGGTAAATTTTTTAGATCCCAAAAGGTATGAACTATAAGGAGGAAAAAAATCAAGATATAATTTATCAGGTTTGTTATATTTAGTAGAAATTTGAAGGGAACTGTCTTAAAATAAATATTTAATTCTTCCTTAGCTTTAAAGTGCATTGCTTTCTCAGGTTATTCTGTATGCAACAGAGAAATGAACCATACCCCTAGACAACTACATAAATTTTAAAATCAAATATCCACAATAAAATATCTATATGGGCTCTTATTAAATAAAATCTTTTTCCTGAGGTTTTGCGCACACTGCTGCAGCACTCATAAGCCATGCTTTTAATATGTAAAATAGGATAAAAATGCTTTTTCCATTTTTGCTACAGGTCAAAATTGAACCCCTGGAGCTTCCAAGTCCAACAGATGCCATGAAATGAAAAGTGGCACCTTTGCAGTCACAAGAAGTGACTTCATTGGGCAGAGACCTATTTTATGTGCTGAGGCATGGCAGTGGTGAGGCACAGAAAAAACATCTGAAATCAAATACTACCAACTAAAACAATTAATAAATAATTAGGTAGGGAAGACATGCTTGTTAAAATACATTAGAAGGTACAAAACATGTCTATAGTCACAGAACCATAGAATGGCCTGCGTTGGGAGGGACCTTAAAGATCATCCAACTCTCTGCTGTGGACAGGGGACACCTTCCACTAGACCAGGTTTCTCAGAGCTCCATTCAGCCTGGACTTGAACAGTTTTTTATTAAGCATAAAGTTTTAAGTACATTGTGTCAGGCAAGGATTAACCCTTTGCAAAGGATTAATACAAAATGAAAATACTCTCCTGAAATATGAATTGGTGGTATACCTGGAAAGCCACGCGACTGACAATGGTAAGGTCTCTCTGCATGGATTTCTTATAATTAAAATCTTAAAATCAAAATCAAAAAAAGTTGAGAAAACAGAATCAAATAACATTGATCAAATTCAGTTTGTCAAGTTCTCCATGCTCCGTCAGGTTGGAGTGTCAAGCATTTTTCACAAAACTCACCAAGCTTCCAAAAGCCTGATGAAGAATTTTGCACACACAGACTGAAGTAATTTCACCATTTAGGATCTCGACTAGGAATGGAAACTTTGGAAGAGCTATAGAAAAGTACAAACTTTTTAAGGTGCGTGCTTACTTTCCCACAAATAAAAAAAACTAAGAGAGATAGGAAGAATACATATTGCTTGCCTTATCATCAACAGTATAAAAACATGCACCAGAAACTTATGGCTATAATGAGAGAGAAAACAGCAGCATTCAGCTGCAGGGACTGGCCTCCATTTCCACGTCTAGTAGCTTCACAGCAGCTGTCTGTGGATAAGAATTGTTATAGAAAATCAAGAGTGTGAAAAAGAAGTAAATTTTAGGAAAAAAAAAAGTGGAAAAGTTGAGACAATATGAAAAAGAAAGTATCAAAAGGGAAAAAAAAAGTGACAGTGGGGAAGAAAAAAGAGAAAAAAAAAATTAATATTTACATTAGGCCAAAGAGAGTCACTTGAAAAACATTAACAGAAACATCAAATTATGATTAAAGCGTAGATGGAATGGCAACCACTGAACTACCCTGGCCAAATCTGTATAATAATAAAACTGTGGAAAAGGTGTACCTCCATAGCAGCAACGTGCTCCTCTGCAGCAGCCAAAGTAGCAAACTCTTTGGTCTCATTTTAACACAATTTATTTAAGTGCTTAGCCTGAAACACGTTTCTTGCTTCTCCTTGAGACCATTCAGCCATGTCCAATCTAAATACAATTTTGACTTTTATGTTGGACATACCTGGAACTCACAAAATTGCCATGTAGCACCTATCAGCACTAGTGACTACTATTTAAAGCAAGGAGTATTGATAGCAAGGAGAAACACAGCCCACAGGCTGAAAGGAGAAACTAGAACTGTGTCAATAATTACAAAAAAAGGTTCCAATCATATACAAGAGGAGACAAACTTGTCTGTTTCTCCTTCCTAATGGCTTTATCTTGTTCCTGAATTATTGTAGGAGTTCACAATGGGCCACCATGAAAACTGGCTTCAATAATATGGACAGAGGTCCAATTAAAATATGAATGACTCATGCAATTAGCACATGAAGCTGGGTAATTAGTTATTGACTTTGACACTGGGATGGGAACAAAGTAGCTTCTTAGACATTCACATTCTCACAGCATGTCTGGTTAAAATTACATAGTTTGAATATACTTTTTCTACAAATATTTATATTGAAGGTTCACCTTTTGGCAAATAACAGTCAAATTTATGCAATATATAGTGTATTGTCTAGTTTGGGTTTTTTTCCAGCTACAGTGACACAATAATTATATTGATAGTGCTAATATCAGTGTTAAACTAATATTTTGAAAAAGACTTCAAAAGAAATTAAAATGTATAAAACCTTATGCAGTATATGCAATAACCTTGGTTAAGCCTTTAGTTTAAAACTGATTCAAGAAATTCTGATGGAAGCAGATGAAAACTATAAAGTTATATATAGCCTTGTATGCATAATATTTAACCACTGCACTATCTGCTTGTCACACAGATGTCCCTGTTCCTGCACAAATAGATGTGTGAGAACTATCACATGTAAATAATTATCAAGTGGAAAAGGCAGCAATATAAATAAACTAAGAACAATTATGGACATTATTCCATCCTCACCCACATTTCTACTGTGGTGTTTTCAATGATACATTTTGTGTTCAGGCACTGAAAATTCAAAACAACCAGTTCCTTTCTTAAGACTTGAACAGTTTGGCCCATATACTCATAGAAGAAAAACCACAAGTCTTGAGCACATTAAACTTCCACATCACTTCAATAATTCAGCTTTTAAATATTTTTAGAGAATATGCCTAAGCATTTCATCTTTTAATTGGCACCCAGGGTTATTTTAATTAGAAAGAATCATAATGCTAGCAATTACCTGCAACAAATAATGATTAGAGTACCATACTTATAAGGAGTGGCCTTGTACTTCAACGTTCAATATCTAGAGTGATTTTTATTTTTTCTTCATAGCATTCAAAAAAATAAGCAAACTAAAATTAATTTGATGAAAGAAAAAATTAAATTGCTTTTGAAGCAGAAATTCTGAGAATATAGAATAGCTCTGATTGCTGCTCCTCTGCTCTTCAGTGGTAGTAAACGTCTGTGATGGATGTACCATAAAAATTAGATTTTATTATAAAACAGTGTATTTCTTTTCCTGTTAACCTCCATGATAGTGCAAGCTTTTGTGTCTTTCCTCTCTGATTCATATCAAATAAGTTCTATCAATTTTAGAGAGGGATTTCTATCCCTTTTCATGTAATAACTTTAGTCTTTGCAGGGGATGGAGCAAACAGCTGGTTTTAGCCTAGAGCAAGAACATGCCCTATCCCTTTCAACAACAATCATCTCCAGGATTTGATGAGAAATGGCTCTCATTCAACAAATTCTAGTACTGGTTTGCAAAACAAAACCAAATAGGTTTTGTGAGGATTGTTATCTTTCTGAAGTTTTAGATATTAATTAATCTGATTGGTGTGAGTCCTATCAACTTCTTTTCTCAAAGCAGGAGCTCTCAAAGATACATTTTATCTCTCTATTCTCTATAGAGAATAAAATAACAAAATTATTCTTCCATCCAAGCAATACTGGCTGAAGAATTTACACTTTTAAATCAGGATTACGATCTGAACAAAAGTCAGACAAAAGCCTTCATTTCAAATTCTTATTTTGGAATTACAATATCCTTCAGCCTACTAGAAAATGAATCAAGTAACTTCACAAGGATAATGCTCCAGCTCTTCCTTGCCTTGGGAATATGAGCAGAGCTCCAAGGAGACTGACATTCCACAGGCTTTCCTTTTTGACTCCTGCATTTTGTTCTTCATTTTAGATTTAGCTAAAATCCTAGCTAGTCAGATCTGTAGAGGCAGACTGAGAAATCCTGCAATGCACAAAGTCATACAAAAGAGATACTAATTATCAGCTAAAAAATTCAGATCTGTGGAATGGAAATTTTATCTTTCAAATTCCTTCTTTTTCTCTTTTTCTTTTGTGGTTTAAATTTACTGCAGCTGTCCAGGTTGGTGGAAGGATCAAGGCTCAGAAAATTTCAACTATTCTTTTCCAAATCATTTCAATTGTTAGAAGCATGTGAGGGTTTAATACAATATTTTGCCTACTGCACTACAGAGAATTTTATTTCTATTCTCAGATAAGACTTTGTAAAGAAATTACAAGAATGTTTTAATTTTTAAGTCTCCATTCTCTGACAAGTTTAGTGAAATTGTCAGCTATATTTTATCAGAAACCACAAACTGATGGATTTTTGTGCATGTACAGACACACACACACACACACACATGCACACACACACGGAAAGGCAGTGGAGCCACAAACCACAGGGTTAAAATCAGGCCAATCCTGAAAAATTCTACAGTCCTCTTATGGAGATTTAAACAGGCAATTTGTAAGTCGCAAATGACAACATTTGGTCCTGGCTCAAGTACCTACTGGCAGCCTTTTTAGCTTTTTCTATGGAAAGAGAACACAAAAGAAGACTAAAAATCTCCACAATTCTCCCAATCTAACTTTTAAATGACGAAACATAACTTTCCCTAGAATTCAGAATAGGTACCAGGAGCCAAATTGGGGGTCAACATGGGTTTCAATCCTGTTCAACATCATCAACGATTTGGGTGATGGGGCACAGAGTACCCTCAGCAACTTTTCTGATGACACACATCTCAGAGGGGTGGCTGAGGAACCAGACCTCAACACCTGGGTGGTGTTGCCACCCAGAGGGACCTTGGCAGGCCAGAGAAATGGGCTGACAGGAACGTCAGGAAGTTCAACAAGAGGCAGTGCAAATCTCTGCCCCTCGGGAAAAAGCAATCCTGGTCACCAGTTCACAGCTAAGGGCCACCCAGCTGAAAAGCAGCTTTGCAGAAAAGGCCCTGTTGGACATCAAGTTTAACAAGAGGCAGCCATGTGCTCTTGAGGCAAGAAAGGTTAATGGAAATGACAGCAGCAGCAGAGGCCTTGGCCATGCCAGCCTGCTCTCATGTGATGCGTTGACCTTGAGGCTTGGTGGTAATCACATAAAATCTGATTTCAAACAGATATGAAATGATTTAAAATCTAGGGGAAATGTTTCAAAGGACACAAAAGCTGTTCAATTTGGAAGTTTGCCCACAGGAATGGTCAGTCAACAAATGTTGCATACTTTTGTGGAGAAGAACAGAACATGAGTGAGGAAGGTGGCTTTTTGGCTACTCTTAGTGGATGCATGGTCAGGGGTGAGTCAACCTTTCAGAGAAAGGGGGCTATGCCCTTCAGAGCTAGGGAAACTGTGCCAGGGCACCCATGCAGCCCTGTTGTGTGTTAAAGTGTGAGCTGAAGGGAAGTGAGAGATAGGGTGCAGCAAGGGAACATGCTCTTTGATTGCAAGAGGTGACAGGAACAAAAGCCTACCCCAGCTACACAGATGGGATCATATAGCATTTACTTCTATCCCCAAAAGGTCACCTAATTGCTTGACTGAGAGCAAAATTTAAGGAAAATACTTTCCCTGAAAGAAAACTGTGAGAACGAGGGAAACTTGTTTCTGTTTTGCTGTAATCAGTAGTTTTGAGTTTCTGGATGAAAAACCTTATCCTAGCTTCTATTCTAACAAAACACTGTCCATATAGCTCAAAAGCTCTAATAATACATCATAAAATATATATACATAAATGCAAACCAAAACATATACACACATACTTGAAGCAATGATAAGAGCTACTTCTATTTTTCATTCACATCAAGACCGCTGTCGATCCCATTGTATTTTTGTAAAGACTACTGATAAAAATCAGGTTTGACATGGTGATTATCATCTTTGCTATTGGTGGTGACGAGAGAAAATACTACGTATTATTGATCTTCTTTTGCGTCCCACTATATAATTTAAAGTTTACTGATAGACATGAACAGAAAAAAATAAGTAAGATGTTCAAAGGATTAAAACATTTTCAGGCATGCAAATAAAAAATTACTCTTATAGTTCATGCAGGATTGGAAACAAACAAAAAAACCCCGCCTCAAACAACCAATATCACAAAGTAAGAAAAACGGATCTACGAGGTTCTTGTTATCCCCAAATGCTTTTACTTAATTTTCCCACTATTGCACCAAGTTATTAATTTCTAGTGAAGAAGAAGAAAAAAATTGTGATAAAATACAACTTGCAACCATTTTTAATATATCTACTGCCCTTTCAAAGTAACAGCATTAACTGGATAAGAGCCTTCGGAAAATGGCACCTTCATAAATCTGCTGGTAATTCCTGAAAATATATTTAACACCTGCAGAAAGGATCCTTTTTAGACTTTCCTTTCCATCTTCTTTTGAGATTTAATATAAACCTGTACATGTGTTTTTAGGTTGCAACTGTAATGGTTCAGAATGACAACAGATTTGGACACTTTTGTACCAGCTGTGGGGTACAAAGACAGGATTTCTGTCTTCTCACTGCAGAGAAGGATTGCACTCCCTCCAGCCCATACAGATGGGCTGTAGAGTCAGCTCTGGGAGCTAATGGTCTTTAGCTGTTGCCAGGGGTTTTTATGGCTGCAGAGGTTAGTCTGTGCTCTCCTAACAGAGATAAGGAGCTAAAGCACACAGTTCCTTTGAGACTCCCACTGGACTAGAAGCCTAACAGTATATAGATAAGCCAGAAGAAAATTTTATAAAACATTACAAATCAGCACTAAAAGTGTGATAAATACTTCACCCAGAGACAAATACACTGAGGTTAGAGTTGTACCTGCCTGCAAGTATTGCTAACTGACATCCCTAGTGAGATTTTGGAACACATAAAATACTGCATTTAAGACTGCATCACTCTTTTTGCAAGCATGAGTCTAAAATACATGTTCATATGCCTAAGTGAAATGTGAAATGTGAGATACAAATACAGAATTGTGACCACAAAAAATAAGTTAAGAAAGAAAAAAGAAAAATGGTGTATATATAGATATATAGATATCATACAAAAACATATAGATATATGTATGCATATACACACATGAATAATTTTATATATATGATTATTTAAAGCAAAATGTTTCAAGAAGGTTTGTTGGGCATTTCTCAAAGTCAGTGCAAGTTTCCATTGATAAACCCTTCAGAAAACCAGGAAGCTTTCGTTAAAAGGATTACAAATTCTGAGAAACTGATCACAAATGTGAGTGACTCAGTGAATGGATACTGTGTTACAGGCCTAAGAACAACATTATTAAATGAAGTAGATCTACATTTGGACACTGCTGAGGCCAAACAAGTGAAAATTTAAAGGAATGTCTGTCTCATTCATGCACCTCATAATGCCAGAGAGCAATTTGCTGCCTCAAGTTCCTTCCCAGACCTAAGACTATTACTGGAAGATCATCATATTGTATTATCATGGAATTTGACTTGCAGCCAGGAGCTGGTACTTGCACAGTTCCCTAGGAAGCAGAAGCTGTGGATTCGGTGCCCACAGGAGTTGTATATTCACATAAGTAGAGTTTTGGCTTCCAGTTCCTGATCCCAGGGATTATTACTTCTGCCTGATGGCTGATGGCTTTTGAATGCACAATCTCCTTCTAACAAACTTAGAAGCAAAGTTTTATTTCTTGTGACAACTCCTATTTCCCTACTAAGCACCCACTGAAGGACAACCAACATATCCTTGCTTACATCTCCCTTCAGTTCTCTGATTTGTTGCATTAGCTTGCACGCACTTCACCAGGATATTATGCTATATATATTTAAGCAACAAGATACTTAGAGGATCGTAAAAAGTCTCTTGGGATAAGTAATATTCACGAGATTGCATACACAGGGTCTACAGACTTATTTCTGTTTAAATTTAGAGCCAGACATAAACAGTCAGTTCAGCTGAAGTGGCACACATTTGGGCAAATACGGATGGAAACCTTCAGGAGTCTTAGAGGCTTTTTCAATAATTACATTAATAGTGTGAGAGGAAACCTCAGTTACTGTGGCTACTAAGAGAGTACAGGACAAATGATGCAGATTTCATTCAGAAGTCTACCCACTTTCATTCTTGCTGCCTATGTCCTTTTCAAGACTCATCTGGAGACACCTAGCTGTTAATACCAAAGCCTCAAACAAATAGTGCATCATCAGAGTAGACTGGCATCAGAAAGAATATTTCTGCTCAAATAATTAAGCATTTTATACACAAAATCTATAATGTTTATATAGACTACATTCAATTTTTTTGCAGCATTATGTATATATGTACATAATATTATATTGTGATTATAATATTATGCCATTTCAAAACAAGATAATCATGCTGGCTTATGAATGTGAACATTATTGTTGCACTGATTCTAAATGCCTTTTGACATACTTTTAAAAATCGCCTACAGAATGTTCTTATGATGGGAATTTCACACTCCTTTTCAGGCTTTGAAAAAAACAGTTGTCAGGGAAACTAATTAGTTCCACAATCATAATTGCAGTAATGATTCATATAAAGAAGACTTGAAGTTAAATAGTGTAACAGACTTCTTACAACTACTTAGAGGTTATGGGAGAGCACAGAAAGGAAGAAGCCCCTAAGCACTTATAAAACTGAGTGAGAAGTGTTCTGTCTTTCTTCTGAAATTAAATTAAGTAAGCTATTTTTTACTTGAATGTCTAGAGACCACCTATGTTATCATTTACAGAGGAGAATTAAGTCTCTCTGCCATAGGAGCTGTGGCAATAGTATGGAATAGTTTACATAATTATAAAAGGCTAAAGTTAGAATCCACTGCAAAATAAATAATATTTTTGTTTCAAATATGCAAAATTGAAAAATGACTTATTCCTTCCCTAAGTAGGTTTTTACTTATTCTTCTACTTGACAGATATTTTTATTTCCTTGGGACAGTGAGTGTCCCTCCATTTCTTTTTCCCTTTTCTTTCTCATTTCATGGGAAATTTTATTTCTGAATGATGGCGATCACAAGGCCCTGCCTGTTTAAAAACAAGTACACAGAACCTATTGAGACCCTGAATTTCAATCAAAATGCAAATCAACTTTACTTCAATTCCAGTGCATAAAACAAATATTTGTACTAGAACTGGATCTGAGTCTATGAAGGAATTAAAAAAGGGGTTTTCTTTTCAATAAATAAAAGGTAAGGATGCTTCTGATATTAATAAAAAAAACAAAAACAAAAACAAAAACAAAAACAAAAACAAAAACAAAAACAAAAAAAAAAACCAAATTCCCAAAAAAACCCTGCTATGGAATATTTGAAAATGTTGCAGAGATCTTGAGATAACTTTCCTGAAAATATATTTGAAGGAAACTCACAATAGACAAGAAAAAATAGCCAGTTATTTAAAAATTTTCTGATGGCATGCTAGTCCATGACTCATTCCAGCTCATTGGCACTGTACCAATAGTAGCCAGGTGTTCAGATTGAAATACAGATATTGATATGGTTTACATTTTAATATATTTGCCACTGTATTTATTTGGTAAGTTTTTTGTTGATTCTATTACACTAGCAATTTGAAAAATGGCAGTCAGAAAAGACTATATTAGAGGATTTAGAACCTGATTTTTCAAGTGGTAGTGATGATACTGATCTAATTCGCAAATAATTATTTAAGATGTAGCTCATAATTTTAATTAAAAGTTTGGAATCTCTTCCTCATAGCATTTTCTGTACAAAAATTAAAATTACCCACAATACTTCTGAAAAGACGTTATTTTAGGGGTTTTTTTAGCTAAATAATTTTTCATTGTTGCATCAAAACAAAGCCTTATATTGGGAAGCATTAAAGCTCATACATTCACTCTTAACTAAAATGCAGTTTCTCTGAAATAAAATTTTGAACCTTCCTATTTACACACTTAAAAATATGAACAAAGTTTCTATAGATTTCAAATTTTGTATATCAGCCTCACAGAAGACTGTTTGGTCACTATGTCAGGGTGAATCATTCAGACAGCATCCAAACAAGACTATTTGAAATCTTAACCTCATTGGACACTAAAATAAATACCTTTATTACATGTGTAGGTGTTGGGACTGAAATCAAGAATTCTAGCATATAAGTGGCTGAACCAGACAATAGGCAGTACAAGGCAACTTGAAAAGCAGGTGTATCTTAAATACTTGATTTCTTGTTAAGTGCCATCAATAGCGTTGAAGAATCAATGTTTCTTCTATACTTAAAAAATTACTTTTTTACCAAGAGAAAAGTAGGAGATAGGGTCCCATTTAAGAGTCCTGAATCAAATTTTTGCTGATAATAAAGTCTGGGGTCTCATGTTTTTCCAGTCCAAGACTTGAGTTACATTATGCTCAACTATGCACGCTGTACTATGAGTTGGAAATAATTCACAGAGAGAAAGCACGATGGAATTAACTTACCTGTAATAATGTTGGGCTTTGGTGGCATGCTGAATTCATACAATGTTGGTTCAGAATAACCCAGTCTGTTGGCAGCTGTAATTTGTACTTCGTAACCCATGGTCCATTGAAGATGCTCTAAGATAATGTGGTCTCTACTACCCTGTACCTTTTTCTCTAGCCATTGGTCTTCCTTATCTTTCTGTAAAGATGAAAATATTTGTTTCAATTCTTCCAAGCGCTTGTATTATTAGTCTGAAATAATCTAATTGTGGAGTTCTGAGTACTTAGGCTTTTTGTAATTTTAACTACTCCTTATCATTTTTCCACAGTGTGGATTTAGAGAATTTTGTGGTTCAACCCTTTTAAACTTTTTTGCTTCAATTTATTCTTTGCTCAAATACTGGTTTTTATGTTATAGAGCAGCAGGCTAATCACTTACATAATAAAATGCTAAAAATAAATTATGTAAGAAGTTTATTTTATACAGACATTTCAACTACATTTTGATCAATATTCATTGAAAGAAACTTGCCATTAAACCCAGTCTTCAATTCTTACTGTCAAACAAAAAAGTCATCTTGTTCAAAGGACGACCAATAACAGTCAGTAAGAATCCATGCAGTCCTACTCTTATGGGACACTGAGGTACAATAACATGGCTAAAATATCTCTTGAGAGACAAATCTTGGCCATCCAACTCATACAGCAACAGAGACTCAATCAGTGGGTACAAACTACATGGTAAAATTTAAAGTTAAACAAACTTATAATCCCTGCAAATATAACTTTTTGTCTGCACACTACTCAGCAGCTTATATTTAGGCCCTTTGCTGAAATATCTTGTGCTTCACTGATACAGGTTTCAGAGAAAATAGCATCTAATTTACAGAGTTCAGGGACCAATCATGTTCCTTATGACTTTTGGTTTTTTTNTAAACTTTCTTGCTTTTCTGCATTAGCATTGGTATTGTCACATAATAGTTCTGAGAATGACTAAAATCCAACAAAACCTCTTTTCAAAACCAAATGCATCCAGGTGAAAGCTCCTACTTGGTGCAGTGATAGACTAATGAAAAACTGCAGAATGGTAGGTCTGTTACAAATCATGAAGAAACCTGCATATACTGGAGTAAAAACAGTTTGTTCATCATATAGAGAAAATGGTATTTTCTGTAAAGGATATTTCCCCATATCCTGATGGATACTTTCTATTGCAATCACTTGACATGACCTTGAGTGAATCCGCCCACATTGTCACTATACTAAACTCTTTTGACAAAGTACATTTTTGCCTAACACTGCTGAAATAGAAGGAGCTAATACTCATTGCAATGTGCATATGAAAATACTCCTTAGTGATATTAGGAATAGCAGTGTTATCTAGCACTGCATTTTAATGGCTATTTAAATTGGTGAGATATAGGAGGAGTTAGAAAAAATACAGCTAGATTCCAAAGAATATCAACATGAATCAGAAGTTCCCTACATAATTTCAGTATTGTGCACAGATGCCATGTGAATATAGTAGGGAATCCCAAAGGGTTTCAGAAAAACAGAAAGACAAAAATATACTGAATTGGAAACGAAAGATTCAGGCTAATACAGTTCCTGCAAGAAAAGATGGCATTGCAAACAGAGATATGAATATATTTTGAAAACAAACTGCAAAAATCTATGTGATGAATAGAATGAGGCTGCACCTCTGCAGACAGAGGAACAAGTGAAAAGGCAGGTGTTCTACAATTTGGTAAGGTGAAAAATAATGAATGAGTTGAAATATAACAGGATAACTGCATATGCTATGCCAGAGATATCATAATTTAATTAAAACTGAAACCAAAAGGATGAATTGAGATAAATGAAATAAAGTCCAAGCTCTGAGTGCAAAGACAAAACTTGTGAAGAGTGACAAACACAAGTTAGGAGGAAGAGGAATAAAGTATCTGGAAAGTAAGGTGTGTTCTAAAGACAAACAAACAAAAAACCAAAACCAAATCAAAACAAAAAGACACTTCTCTGTCCCTCATTACAGCTGTTATTTGAGCTATATTGCATTTTCAATACTTTCCCCTAAGCAGAGCTCAGTAATGTGTCCACATTTGATTTACTAAAAGTGTAGAAATGGAAAAAGAGTGATGAGAACACAAATCATGGGTCTGTCATGTAAATATTGCACAAATCTTCCTGTTTAATATAGGATCCTTTAAATTGTAGCTTAAGGAGCAGAAGAGAGAATCATAAGAGATCACTTTGCATCTTATTAGGTTGTTCTGTTATTAATACTTAAAATATATAGAAAACTCTACATAGGCACAGTGTTCTACAATAAAAGGAATGAAACTTCTAAATTACAAACAGTAGTCTCTAGTTTTGGGGTGAATTAACATAAATGTCTTCAATAATCATTAATATCAAGGAACAAAGGCACATTTACAGAAACTGTGATGGGATCTGCAACCTCAGAGATTAAACTATTTGTTTATTTACATCTTATTTTGTTTCATATTATGCAGAATTACTCCTTTATAAAAGGCCACTGATAACCTAGCCAGTGACTGGCAGTTCTGGGGATTTTACTGCCCACTTCCATTATTTTCAGCCTGATATTAATACAAAAAAAAAAAAA
>VWYO01004281.1:0-46504 GCA_013400275.1 Rhadina sibilatrix
TTTATTTGTTTGTTTGTTTTTCCGTTGTTGTTTTTTGTAGTGTGTTTTCTTGTTTTTTTTTAGTCAAGCACACATTCAATAAGATACCCACTTTGTATAGAAGTGTGCTTTCTTTTTGAGCATCTTATACAGTAAAATTTTTTGAAAGATCAGTAGAATCTTTAAATTAATCACATTCCTAGACTGATTGTTCAGCCCCATAAATTCATTCTCTTTCTCTGCACATTTTGATGTAGTTCAGTTGAATTAGAATGATGGAGAAAATAAAGTTTAGGCCTTTTGCTCTGTTGGAAAAGGAGCTTAAGATAGAGTCATACTCCAGTGTCACAGTCTCTCTAATATAGAAATCCTTATGATTATACAAGAACACCATGTGGTTATAGTGGTCTTTATTTCTCAGATTCAGGCAGTCCAGGTTTACATCACTGTAGCCATGCTGTTGTCAGGGAGATAGATGACAAATGACAGATAGATAGATAGATAGATAGATAGATAGATATCTTCACCAGATTCCAGATAAATTGTTGAGAATTACTTTTGTACACTTGACGACTGCATACTTTGGTGGCCCGTATTATTTACATGTATATAATTACAACCATTCCTTACAACACTTAGAGTCTCTACCTAATCCCCATTCAACTTTTTTTAATTTTTTCCCAAGCAAAGAGAAATAAATGATGGAATTGCTGTCCGATAATGGACAATTTCTGTTAATATGAAGAAAGGATAAGTATTAAACCTCATACAGTCTGTGTGACATCCACTCCTACTCTGCAGCATGAGAACATTCCATTCCTACAAGTGCAGTCTCTCACTCCCCTGTGATTTTTAGTCCATCTAAAAGAAATAAATGAAGACCAAAAAAAAAGCCAATGTTTTCATAGTTCCTTTCCATTCTACTCCTCTCAGGACTAGACTCAGGGCCCCCTGATACAATTCTGATCAAATAAGATTGTTTAACTTATTTTTGCTTTAATTTGCCCTCATTTGTAAAACTCTTTGACATTTTAAATAAATACCACTGCCTGGCTGAGAAGATGCCACAGTCATGAGCAAAGCATGCAGGCAGGCTGGAGATGTGCATGTGAAGTTCTAATTTTGGATACAGTGCAGGTCCATATCTAACAGAAACAATCATGGTTCTAGTGATTCAGAGGGAGTCCTGAAAGCTGTCAGTAGTTATAGATCCATTCCGAACCACTAAAAAGGCTTGAAAGGGATCAGCCAATAGGGACTTAAAAATCTCTTATGGCAGCAATAAGTGTAAATTAGCTACTTGCCTGCTTTATAGAAAAAGCAGGTGACTCTGTATACCAACAGACACACCTATATAACTTTGCCTACTTTGCTCCCATCCTTCAAAGAATATTCATTCAGCCAAACAGACATCATCACTTAAAATTGAATTTTACCTCTTCTGAAAACACAGATTTTATTTCATAAAAAAAAAAAAAATCCAAAATAATATAAATGTTGGAGTGCCTAGGAACTTAAATTACAAAGGTTATGCACAAACTATGCCCAAATCTCTTAATGCCAGATCACTGATGTAATGTTTTATGTATTACAGGAGAGACATTCTGGAGAGACATACTACAGGCCTACAAAGACCAAGGTGGCTCTTAAACTTCATTGAACAGAAACTGCAGGAATATTGATCCCCCAAAGAAAAGTCAGAGAAACTGACCTGAGACAGCCACAGTAAGAGTTGGGGGTGTTGTGATGCTTCAGTAACATTTAAAAAACTATTAAGAACAACAAAACGCTAAAATTTCTAATAAGACAAGGCTGAATTCTGGCAAATGAGATATATTTTGGTTATCTGAGTTTTCTCTAAGATGTAGAGTAACCCTCAGAGATGCGTCACATAGAACTCATGTTTATTTTCTTTGACTTCAACAAGCCAAAATTAGGAATTTTATGAAAAACAATCCTATGGGGATGGGAAAGCCAAAGACTGCATACCAGCATTTGTTAGTATATCATCTAATTCTTTCTATGATTTTTGGATTAGAATTCCTAGCTGAAATCATGCACAGCACCCTTTCAACCCTCACCATACAAGATATGATTTTTAAGCAAATGATAAGTGTTTATAGACTGAAAATGGCTCCAACAGACAAGAAAACTGACAAGCTGAAATTCTTCAGTGGGTGGTTGATGACTACTGTTAAGCATTGCCCTTTTCTTAACTACATTACTTTTTATCATTATCAATACCGTGTTAAATCTATTCCATGGGGAATTTACATGGCTAACATTGATTCAAACCTCCAATATCTGGAATTGAACATTGTACTAGAGACTATCCCATTTCTCTTTTGCTACAACAGCAAACCCCATGCAGTTTGGTTAAGCTCTGGGGGAGGAAAGGGAATCCCATACCAAATCAAGGAGACATATTCCCTATTTTATTAGTCAGTGCTGAATATGGTCTCATACACTTAAAGATTTCCTTACTTAGAAATGCCCCAATCCCTCTCTTTCTAATTTTATTCAAATGTGAACTCCATTTCAACATGAAAATAAAGGGAAAAAAACAAACAAACAAAAAACCCCCAACAAACAACACCACCAAAAAAACCCCACCAAAATATTTGTGTCAGTCCTGTTTTGGTACAGAAAAATTCATCGTTTTCTGTGATTCACATAACACTGTATTATGGCCAGTATCATTCCCTGGCACCCCAGTAAATGAAGTAGATAGTAATTTAGTAATTTAGTTTAATTAAACAACTAGCCTTTACTTGTTTTTAAACATGAGTTCTTTTTAATAATGTTATTTTACATACTTCACGGGCAAAAGTCATATCACTGACTTGTAGACTGCAATTTTTGTAGACTGGTTTCATACAGTAATAGAACACTCTGAAAAAATAATCATGACTTCATGACTCAAGTAGCTCTTTCTTATAATTTGTGTAGGTTTTCACTAATTGACGGAATGAGGAATTGGTAATTAATTCTTTAAAGATTGAACAGAGAGCGAAGAAAACTTAATGAAATAATTTAGGACTCATCATGGTAATGCTGTACCATTCAACTAGGAAGCAGAAATAAGGTGTGTGATTCCAGGCAGTTGCCTGAGGGAACGAGCTTCATTAGCCATTGTTTGTTTCACTACCAGGTGGCCACATTCCTGGTTTTCTTTAGAACCCTTAAAGTTCCTGCTGTTTTAAAAGGCAGGGAATAAAATGTAGGCTAGCTCAAATAGCATGGAGGAATGGTGTAGTCAGTGACACGCAAAGCAAATTCGGTGGAGTCCAAGAATGTCAGGAGTGGACATGTGTAACACAAATGGTCCCACCATAGGAGCATGAAGACAGCAGCTGTCTGCTGTAGAGACAAATTATTTTCATTGCATAGATTTGGCTGGGTTGCAACTACTCAGCTACTCTGAGCAGAGGAGAAAAGAAACAATAATTCCAACTCACATTTCATCTTCGCCACTCTCTTTTCATCTCTCAAGCTTCACAACTTTTAAGTCTTGTCCTGGCTTCCAAGCTGTCAGTGATATATTATAAAATGAATAGCTTGAAGTGTTTGGCTACCTGGGGCCATAAACCCAGCAGGTCAGCAACAGAAACTGCTGGGGGACTTTCTATGGCTTTTGCTGGAATTAAAACAATCAGGGGGAAAGCGTCATGGGTACAGCAATAACTTACTAGTTCTAACACACATATCCCTGCAGATCACAGCGACCTCAATCTGCTTAAAAAATGGCTTCCTTGGGCTAGCCAATCTTTCTATTAAATAGGTTGGTCTTCCCTGGAGCCAAGATCTGCCTCCTTCTGCATGGCTTATTATAACAGCACAGGCAGTATTTTTTGCTCTGACAATTTTCAAATAAAAATCAGTCCTATAAAGGCTGAGATTGTTTATTTTTCCTTAGGGCATTCAGTTGTTCTGATTAGGGACAGAGCAGAAGAAAAGTTGGATATTAAAACAGCAAAGCTGTTGTGAACCTGAGGTGTTAGTTTTAGTTTAATTAACAATAGAGGAAGACACGTAAAAGAAATTAAATCATGTAGCACTTAAGATAAGCAGAGAAGGATACCCTCTGTGACCTGCCAGTAAAGATCACTATGGTAAAGACAAAAGTAGTAGGCAAAACATCTCACACAACTCCAGAGTAACAAAATGGGGTGGAAAAAGTAGCCTATCATTTTTGACAGTAATATCCAAAATGGTCTCTGGGTAGTTTTATTCAGAAGACACATTTTAGTTTATGTGAAGTTTATAGGTTACAAGCAAAACCAAAGGTACTCTGTAAACATCCCATAAAACTCATCATCTTCCATAATTACAGAAACACCAAAATGAGGGAACGCACCAAACAAAATACACATTCACTCCAATTCACATGCACCTTTTTTCTTGGATTTTCTGGACTGTAGAAGAAAAAGGAGCTCAGATTACTCACATATTGCAAATTGTGGGGACATTTCTCCCCAGACCATCATGGGTACAAGCTCTCACATTTATATGACATCAGCTAACACATGGTTAAACTTTATGCAGCCTTTGTGGCCATCAAATGGAAACTCTGAGCTTCTTTCCCAGGCTTGGATCACCTCATAGCTGTGCTTACACAATCTTGACTTCTAAAACCTTCTTTCAGTCACAGGAGTCTCCAGTTCCTTTTTATAACCTCAATTTCTGAACATCAGCACCTTGTTCTATACCTCAGTTATAATTACCTCACATCTGCATGTAGAGTTCAAGCACCTGAGAGCAGAATGTCTGGAGAGGAGCCTTGTGTCCCTGGGAAGGGTCTGCAAGTCTGTCCTGTTACTAACATATTACATTATGCATATTATCAGGCTTCCTGTTAGATCTTAATATTTTAGGCTATAGTACGTAAATGTCAGAATGTCATTCTCCTGCTTATGAATTATTCAGAGTAATTTACAGTAAAACTATTTACTGGCACTGCAGCGACCTGAAAGTATTTTAGTTTACGAAAGACTAAGTGAATTTACCTCTCTTTGGATGAATGTTTCTGTGATTTTCATAAACAGCACCGTTCACCTTTCGTGAAAATGTTAAATAGCACAGCCAGCAAACAAGCCTGTTTTGTACTGGTGGTGTACATAAATGTGTACACGAATTACTACACTCTCTGATTTTTAGAACTGGATAAGCAAAGCTCATCCAACAAGACATGCAAAACCAGAAGGTTGTTTTGGTTTTGCATTCGTCCATGATTTTTTTGTTGCTTTCTGGGAAAAAAGATATGTCTGTCTTTAAGAATAACTTTATGCAAGGCATCAATATGTATTCAGGAGCTAATTGAATGCTTTAAAATGCTTCACCTTTGCTAATCCCCAGCACTGTTTGTAATTGCCGTGACTAATCCCAGCCTGTCACTTGGGATTATTTCTGCTTCCTAACAGAGTGAATCCTGAACATTCAACTTGGGATATTTATATGAATATTCTCAACTCATTGGATATTTATATTAACAAAATTATTTAGCTCTATAATTGACCCAGGCTCACAAACTCAGAGAAGTTTTCTGTTTTTATGACTTCAGAGGCCAAGCTTTGGGTCATTTTAGCAGCAGCTGGATTTAAAAGCGTTACTGGGGCGGGTGGGCAGGGGAAGGGACAGAGGGGAAAACAGCACAGAAAGAGCAGTGGATGCATCTTTTATGAACCTGCTCCACAGGAACCCAAGACAATCCAAAGTAGCACAAGTCAACACTTTTTCCTTACTATTACTGAAAAAAAATCAGGTACAGGAGGAGGAGGGATGGGGAAGTTTTGTAAGTGTGCAAAAAGATACCCTGAGCACATAGTTAAAGAAGATTCTTTTCCTAGCAGGAAACTCTGCACCAAACCAATTGAGGCCAACGTCAAATTACATATGAGTAAAGGGAAAAAAAAAAAAACAAACAACAACAAAAAAACCAACCAAACAAAAAACCATCTAGAACATTTCCAGCCAGCTGTATGAAATGGTAAAGCAAAGAGCTATAAAATGAATTGGCAGCTGTCACCTTAGTCGTTTTCAGGTACAAGCCAGTAACCCACCACAAAGCAAAGCATTGTAGATTTTTTTTTTCACTTTTTAATAGACTTCCTTTTCCATGATTAGTTGCAATTAACAGACTGAAACAATAAAACAATCTATCAGGCTAAGCAACAAAATAAAGATTAATAGACCAGCCTGTCCTTCTGCTTTCTTTTTTTTGCCTTAGCCTTTTCTCCTAGCATTTCAAAAATATGTGCTTCTGGAATTTTAAATCAATTCTAGTTATTCCTAGAAATAAAGAAATTCTCATACATATTATAGAACTTCAATATTGCTTTTACATTCCTTAAAAAATAAATAAATAAAAAAAGTCAACCAAATAAAGTAGCACATAAAACATACTGGAAACCACCAGTAACCCTACAAAAATAGTTTGAAGCCTTAGCAGTAACAGCAGAAAACCACTACAGGTGCTGCCTATTCATATCCAGTTTACATCTGTAATTCCAGACACACTCCTACTGCTGCTACTGCTGGAACTCGTTCTGGATCAAGAAAACAGTTTTATGTCAAACTCTTCTATTTCAAGCATGGGTATGATTAAGAAGGTCTATATTTTTAAGGCCTGCTATATAATTAAGGCCTGCTCTGAAAAGCTGGTTCCAGTAATAAGTCCTTTTTATGCATGTATATAAATTTCTGCAGATCTAATGAAATTGAGAAAAATAGTTTTACACTTTTAAAAAAAGCCCCAAACCATAAATGAAGGAGCTTCACTAACAATAAATAATGAACAATAGCTTGGAAAAATTGAAGACAAAACCTGAGAGATCCAATTTGATCCAAAATACTTCCTGTAATCTGGGCAGGAAACAAGGGGAGAGGGAAATGCAGAGTGACTCATCTTTTCTGTGGTTTAGAGACTAAGCCATGCATCTGGCAAGCAAGGAAGAAAGGAATTTCATGAGGCTGGCAGAAAAACCACAGAGCAATATGAAAACAATAGACAGACATAATTTAATAAACTCATATTATTAAATAATTGAAACCCACTCTGTACCTAGGAGTCTCCTTCAGTTTACTGCAAATGTGCCATGGATCCAGGGCAGAGGAGGAGCTGAGGGACAGCTGCAAATATACAGGTTATGATGTCTGTAATTTTCAGTATACAGTCATGAATCTGAAAGAGGATATGATTGACCTACCAGACTTTTTTTTTTTTTTAATGAGAAATGAAACGAGAAGACATTGCTACCTTTCTGTAAGGAGACATTGATTTTACACCTGTTACATCCCAAATTTAACATTGGCAGGCTTATTTAGTTATTGCAGTGGCAGTGAATAGAACTTGCTCAGAGCAGCTCTTAATATGTGGCAAGAAATGTACACAGTAAATCAAGCACTCCAGCTTAACAAAAGAACAGTTGGGAACCTGCAGTCTTTTCATACAAATGAACAAGAAAAAGAAATTTATGAACAGGAGAGAAATTCATCTTTGGAGGAAGGCAAATAAACCAGCCCACACAGAATGAACTTGATGAAAGTTCTGTATTTAGGGTCAGCCTAAATACAGAATAATTTAGATGTGTTTTGGTAAGTGAAGATTGTGCTCCTGATACTTAGACGTAGGTGTCTGCCTGAGTCATGCTAAACCCTGTCTCTCCTAGGACACATCATATGGTAAAACCTACTTCACTACAAGAAAAAACAATCTCTGTCTCTCTCAGTCTGGGGAGCTTTTTAGTGCTACAAGCTTTAGAAGGCACCTACATTTGCCTCAGGGTTTCACAGTACTCAGTTTTGCCTGGGCCTGGAAAAACACTCCTGTGAACTGTTCCACCAAAATATCTCAGCTTTGAGTGCTGAAAATTAATCACCTGGCTAAACACTTGACTAGGTTCAAGTTTTGTGTTTACTGTAAGTATTTGAAGTCATTAAAAACACAGCATGACTGAAAACCAAATATATATGATGTTCTGTAGAGAGTTCAGTTCCATGAAAATGTAAATGCTCAGCGCAGAGATAAGATGATTAAAAATGGAAAAGACAGCTTGAGCATAAATATATATGGTAACTACACAGCAGTCACTGACAATGCTGCATCTATTTTACAGAACATTTAAATCAGCAAAAAGTCAAGATACATTATTTAAATGAGTCTTTATCAAAAAACATATCTTGAAAATTCTATGGAAGAATAATATCAGCTGGGATATACTTTAAAGACTGTAATTGGACTTTATCCTAGAAAAGGCTAAATAAATTGAAATATGTTTTATATCATTATGAATATTCTTTTGTGATAAAAATAGTTTTATATTTTGTAGCAGTTCAAAAACTCTGCAACAGGGGAATAATAATAAAGGAAAAGAAGCAATCAAAATGAGAAAGGGGGAGATTTCTTGTATCCCTCTGCAAAAGAAGTAACAAATTACTTCTGTGAATAATTTCAAAGGCTTGAATAAGCTGCATGCATCTCCCAGATGGCTCTCAGAAAGAAATATTAAAGAATTGTCTGAAACACTTGCAGAAAACGTATAAGACTTCTTCTTTTTTAATCTCAAACATAAAAATGTGTGAACTACAATATTTACTGACACAGTTTTATCAGATAACCCTGTAAGAGAATCCGACAATAGCATAATATCAAGAGTCTATAGTCCATGAAATTTCCTCAGTAAACTGCAGATCCCTTCCAACATGTATATTTCTTCATACATTGTTCAACAATAAAAGTTTGTTAACAAGTTTTTAAAGATTTTGAAAAGGGCAAGGTTTAATACCTTTAAACCAGATGTAATCTACCTTTTCAAAATCACCCATTTCAAAATCACTTTAAAAAAGGGCCAATTTCACTGCTGTATGACAGTGGTACTGTGTCTCTGCAAGAGAGCAAAACTTTTTTTTTCAGATGTTGAACATACACAAGCAAATGAAGAACTTAATCTCAGAAATGTTTAAAATCACGTTAGCCATGAGTTTTTTAACTTCAGCATTTATAACTCAAAAAAAAAAAAATTATATGATACTCTACAGATATATATTTAGATTATTTATAAACATTTAGAAATGTTTCATAAAGCACTTGGAAGTACATTTTATATGCAGACACAGACACCTTCAATCTTCACATATTCTTTGCATGTTGTCTTTGGTTTAGAGAGGAAAAAGCTTTTTAATTTTGCTTTGGGTTTTTTTGCATTAAAAAGTTATTTCAGTGCACAAAATAGTCTTCTCAAAGGCCACTGGAGCAGGATTTCTGTCTTCAATCTGGACTGGAAGTCAGTTCTAAAATTGTTTCTGAGCAGATGATCAGTTCAAGCAGAAGGCACACTGCTATAGATTGTACTAGGATGATATTTAAGGACTTGAAATATTTATTAGGGATGGAAGTGGATTTGATTTTTTTTTTTTTTAAGTGATGCAAAGTATCTGGGTCACATGGAGGCAGGAGAGGGCAGGAAGGCACCTGTGTCTGAGCACCAGTCATGGGGAAAGAGACAAAGAGTGGTACCAGGGAGGGTGATAGAGCTACCAGTTGCTGAGCTGGGGTGGATTCTGGTCCCATCCTTTTTTGTCTTCTGGTTCTGCTAGCAGGATTCAAAGAAGGCCAAATATGGTCTTAAGAATGTAAAATGAGGTATCTGCTCCACAAACATTTCTAAAACTACAGCTATAACAACATCATTTTACATTTCCGTGTGCCTTTCCTTCTTGTCTTCTTTTCTCTCCTTTCTTTTCCTCTAAACATAGTCTCAAAACCCCCAAAGCTTCCACATAAATAGCACACACAAATGCACTTGGGTGCTCATTCATTACTCACCCTGTGTCTCATTTTCTCACCTCAACAGGAGATATGAGAGTTTCATAGATAGCAGCCTGTGTTGCCTTCTCTTTTTGGACCCCTCTGATACGTGTGCACCCATACACACAAGGAGTGGCAGAGCTGCTAAATATTTGCTTTTCCACTATTTATAACTCTGAATCAAAAGCTGTGCTAAATGAATTGCTGAGTGCTATCCCCATGAGGATGCATTTTTTACACTTACCCTGGTCTTGAACCTTTCCATGCCAGCCTGGTAGTGAAGCAGTGTTTCTTGTGGGGAAACCAAGACTTTTTCAAAATGTCCATTTTTACAGGACATAGAGTATGCCATTAGGTTACTCCAGGGATTAATAAAAACCTCAGAATCACTTGCCTTGTCTACAGTGAAGTGGCATAATGACTTCACTGCTGCATTTTTTTCCCTGTAAAGAGGGACATTAGAAAACACACTGGAGAGAAATGAACACATGCCCTAAGCCCCTAACCAGCACTTACAGTGTACCTGAGAGCATATTAGGAAAATAAAGAAGAATCTTCAATTTACTGACTTAAAATGATTTTTTGTCTCCCTTCTCTCTGTGGACTTCAAAACTGAGTCTTGAGGAGCTTAAATTACATTTTACATGCAAAGCTTAAAACCTAATTTACCATATTCCTATCAGCCAGCAGATAAAGTCTGTAGCACGGTGGTAGATAGCAGTTTCCAAGGGCAATGCCTATGCCCAAAGCTTTCAAAAGCTATAACATG
Organism: Rhadina sibilatrix; assembly: GCA_013400275.1. Classification (NCBI taxonomy): domain Eukaryota; kingdom Metazoa; phylum Chordata; class Aves; order Passeriformes; family Phylloscopidae; genus Rhadina; species Rhadina sibilatrix. The sequence goes on from VWYO01004281.1 coordinate 10,554, forward strand.
GAGGATACAATAGAGAAGGTGATACCCATCAGACTACTTGTCCCTGGACCCTTTCCTTTCAGCTTCGGGCTAGCTATGTATCTGACTAATCTGAAATCCTCTCATCCCCTCGAGAGTGTCACAGGCACTAACATATATGGATTGCTGCAACCTCCTTTCTCTGCCAGTGCCACAGTTATCTCAGTTCAGGGACTCTGAAAGAATCACAGAGGGGACAGATAACTATATTTAAGCCTTAAGAATTGCCATCTTTGTGAGGGCTAGCCTCACTTTCCCATCACAGATAAAAGGGACACGGCAGCTTCTTCTGAGACAAACAAAATTGCAAGGACCATAAGGTAAAAGCTGGAATAGCACAAGACAAAAAAAAAAAAAAAAAAAAAGGGAAAGAGCTGTCTTATAAAAGCACAAATGTATTGAAAGCATAGATAACTTCCTGAAGCTGGCAGCTGTAGTTCAGTGGAGACGTGCCAGCCTACTCCAGCTGAGCATCAGTCCTGCACTCTTCACAAACAGAAATAAACATTTTATTAAATCAAACTTTCTCCTTGCTGTGCTTTTACATCTAAGAACTTTTTCCCAGCAGGCAACACCCTGCTAATGCTGCATAAAGCATTTTAGAGACACACTTCCTGGGTAGTTTTTGCCTGAGAGGAGAATCTTCTCTCCCTGGTCTCTCATCACTCTAAGCACCTGGTGCCACTGCAACAAGCACCTTGTGCTTTATATTTCTCTGCTTCCTGGTGTATTATTACCTCCATCACTGGTGTAAGTCTTAACCATCTTTCCAACAGTAAACAATCAAAAGGCTTGGACTTTTTAAATAGCACTAAAATTAATGCTGTGAAGATTAAATTAATTCCTGTTTCCACCTTTTGAGTGCAGCCTGCCAAGAAATCACCGAGCCGGTGGGTTTCAGCTTTCAGGGTGGCCAACCTCTTTCTGAAGTTTAGTTTCCAGCCCACAAATATAATCTGTCATACTTTGATCCATCACAAAAAAGTATGACAGCACAACGAGGTGTCCCTCTACATCTCAGCTGTAATTGCTCCAAATTTTGCTTAATCAGGAAACCCTCAGTACCTGTCAGGCCAAAGTCAGGGCAGGGTGCTGTGACAAGGGTCATCTGCTTCTCTCTGGCTGCTTGGTCTTAGCACAGCAGACAGTCTCTCGTTACTAGGTGTGCTGCATTGGCAGGGAGATAATAAAGCTTGCTATAGACTCTGGAATTCCCTTCGGGTTTCAAGTAACAGGCTTGCCAAAAGTGGTTCACCTTACTTTTAAATATTTTATGGCTGCATAAAAAGTGCCAGATGCTGCTCCAGAAACTGGACTTCGAGCTAGCCACTCACTCAGCAGAATAAAAAAAAGGGAATTGAAACAACTTTTATTTAGCAGCTGCCAATACAAAGGAAAAAAGTTTAAACAAGACAGCTCTGCTCATGATACAATTCGGGTTTAGAGCCACAGCTAAAGTGACACAGAGCATTTTCCATTCAATTTGAGATGGCAGGTACTGTATTTTACATACCCCAGACTTATTTTCTAGTCAAGACAGCTTTTTCCTCGTGTCAGTGGAATAGATGCTTGACCACCTGTTCTCAAAATTGAAATGTTTCACTAAAGAAGCAGGCTCATTATCTATCATGCAGAAGATATGCCATATTAGAGGTAAACTTGGAAAAGGAAGATAATGTGAAGAGAGACAGTAAAATAATTAGCAGCAAAGTGAAGACAGTAAATTTAATGTTTCTGGATTTTGCTAAACATTTGATATGCTGCCCCACAAAAAATTTATTTGAAAGAAATTAATTCAATATTCGCTCAGAGAGAAAGTGTTGTCCTATTAAGGAAAACCTGTCTAAATTGTTCTAAGATGTATAATAATAAATGAGAACCTCTTGATTGAGATGGAGGAGAGGTTTTTGGGAGCACTACGGGCTTTGGTGTTTGTTTTCACACATTGACAGATATAAGGAAAACTAAAGAATTTAGTCTTCAGTTCTGAAAGGTATTGCACTGCTCCAACAATATTATTGGGAAGCACGACGAGAGGGTGACTCTAAACATATGGTTGAAAAAAAGGTAAAATTTCATTTCAAAAGCATGCATGAGATGGTTACCTGAACAATAACGTTACATGCACTTTTTTTAGGATAACAATTTCACCTAAACTAGAGCTGGGAGAACAGGTATGGTATAGAATTGGAATACTGGCAGTAAGATATGGGAAGCTATCAAAGCCCAATAGAAAGAAGGGAGGGGGAGGATGAGGTCCTTCCCATCTGAGGGACCTTAGACATTATAGAGCTCGTTGAGAAGAATTATTAGAACTGGATAAAACTATTCAGAAAAATATAGTCAGAAAGATATGTAATGAAAAGCAGAAATTATATCATTTGCAATGAGACATAGTCCCTTGTTCCCTTGTCAAAAAAAAAAAAAAAAAAAAGGCAATAACAGCTTTTCCCTAAGAAATTCCTACTCTGAACAGATTTGTACAGAGAAAGCACAGAAGCCAGTGGAGTTATTATAGTTATGCTGGGACTCAATCCAACAGGTAAGGAATATTGCAATATTGTTTTGGTAACTACAGTTCAACTAGGGAGAACCAGGAAGGAGCTCAGAGCATTTAAGAATCCACAGGAAATATAAAGAACAAAGTGCAATAACTTCTGTAGTTTATTTCAAACTCCCAAAGAGCACATAACTGTTGAATAACAATCTAAAGTATCCTTACAATACCAGCTAACTGAAATGAAGAAGTCTCATGCAAAATATTTAAGTATTTCTTAGATGAGAGAGAAATTTGCTTTGACTGAGTGATAAAGTCTGGATCAAACATTGATCTACTGCCCCATATTTTGAAGACAGGTTCTAGATAAGGTCTCAATTTCACTGACTGTCTTTCAGTGAGACAAACCTGAAATATATATAAAAAATACAGTAATTACCTTAACTATACTTAGTTAAAGATCCAGCAATCACCAGTAGTGAGAGTGGCCCAACTCTAGTGATGTCCAAACTGATAAAATACCAGCTTGTACATGTCACATATATTATAATATATTCTGTTGCAAGGCTAAGATAGAAATACTGAACCTGTTTTCAATAAACTCACAAGGATTATGGCTTCTTTTACTTGGTATGTATACTAGTATGCCTAAAATTCAACACAGCTAAAGAATATATATATATTCCTTGATTATCCAGCCATAAAGCTATTTGCCAATTTGTTAATATTGGGAAAAAAAATGTCTGGAAATCTATCTGCAGTTGAGGAATATAGATGCAGCTACAGATCAGACCTCAGTCCCTAGGTATCATATCCCTAGGGTATCCTCTAGTGTAATGGATGGGTAGCATACTGGTCCATAGACCCTACAAGTTCACAAAGATAGCTGAAGACTGTATGGCAGTCCCCAGAAACTCCACATTCAGAGTGGGCAAAAGTGAGACATAAAAAGATTTAGAAAATGTTGTATAAAAAAAAAAAAAATCATGAAATTCCCATATTTTATCATTGTCTAGCTGGCTGCCTGGGCACATTAGGAGCCTAAACCTGAGCTAAACCACTCCATCTCTTTTGAACATCTCATTATGGCACTGCTAGACATATCATTGTCAACACAAGTGTAAAGATAAAATGCAAGTCTCAAAAGAATTAAAAAAAAATACTGATGATGAAGGGAAATTATGTTAGCTTTTTTGTGGGTTTTCTGTTTACTTTTTTGGTGGTTTTTTGTTGGGTGCTTTTTTTTTTTTTGGTTGTGGTGGTGGTTTGGTTTTGGGTTTTTGTTTGTTTTGTTTTGTTTTTCTTCCTTAATATTCTTTCCTTTCTTGTTCACTCCCACTTGGCAGCTGGACCCATTTGTTCCTTCACATGTGCATCTGCCCACACCCACCCCAGTACCTGCAGTGGGAGGTTCATGTGAATTATCTGAGGCCTTAGTTTTGAAGAATTTTTATTTTGGTAAATGAAAAAAAAAAAATAAATTATCTGTCTGTAGTAATTCCTATTAGGAAAAAAGCCCAGTAGAGATCTAATGCCAGTACACTCAGGCAACTTTACAGTAATATTATTTAAGAAAAGAGATCAGAAGCCAATAACCTCTCTAGCTTGGCAAGAGCTTCCAAATGATTGCCTTCTAGACAATTTATCCAGAGAACTGCTGGTACATTGTCCTGGTGGAGAAGAAATCAGCAGTTGGTCTTTGCAGCAAAGAAAGCCTTTTAAGCTCCTACTAGCAATCCTGTACAGAAGAAATGATTAAGGAAAAGTCACCTCCAGGCACAAAAAAAAAAAAAAAATCCTCACAATAAACCAGATGGGATAAAATTAGAATCTGTTATCAAGACTGAAAAGCTCAATGTTAATGCTGTAATTGCAGCACTGAGAACTGCTGTAGAAGAAATTAATACAGCTGCTTTGAATTAAAAATGGTCAAGAAATGGTGCAAAGGTTTAAGAAAATGAGTCCCTCCATAAGAGGAAACAAACTGCAGCATTTCAGCAGATGTAATAAGCAACTCATCTAATATATATCAATATTAAACCAATAAAACTGAAGGAATCCAGAGAAGATTGAAGCAGTGGCTTCCATCACTTTTTTAGCTTTTACCTTGCAGCAGTTCCAGGACTAGCTCCTGCATTTCAAGCTACATTTCTCAAAAGCAAATCCAATATTATGAGCACAGTCATTGCCAGGGTTTAGAGTGTTAAATTACACACATTACACAGACAGAGTGGGATGCAGCAGTCAGATTTGCATGGGCATTTGCAAAGAGGATTGTGGATGTGACTGATGGTGCCTCCTGCCTGTGCCTGGGCAGGTGCTGCCCTTCAGACTCTCCTGATGCAGTGCTGACTTTGGAATTTGCAAAGCCCAGTGGTTTTGCTCTGCAGGGCTAAGGACCCAGAATTTCAGTCTGCACCCAGTGAATGTGCTCTGCTCAAAAAAAGCAACTCAGCTGAAAAGAGAGTTCTCCTCTGAGTGTCTCACTAAAGACATTCAGAAGTATTGTGGTGTTTCATGAGTAAAATATCTTGAAATGGCCTAAAATTGTTCTGAAGTCTCATGAGCTTAGGTACCTTACTATGAATCTGTATCCACTTGCAAATTAGAATGCAATCTGCAACTACAACAATTTCCAGACAAACACACTGCATATAAGACTTTTTTTTTTGTTGTTGGTTGGTTGGTTAGGGTTGTAGGGGGTTTTTTGTTTGTTTTTGGGGTGGGTTTTTGTTTGTTTGTTTGTGGGGTTTTGTTTGTTTATTTTGTGGGGTTTGGGTTTTTTGTTTTTTTGTTTTTTTTGTTTGTTTGTTTGTTTTGGCTTTGTGGTTTGTTGCTGTTGTTGATTTTTTTAAATTTTTTATTTTCCCTAGGGTGCCTTGTAGGATTTGGTGGGGTTTTTTACTGTACAGCTTATTCATACTTGGAAATGGTATTTTGACAGCACGAAATTTCAGCTGACGTTATTCCAAGTTCTACTCCACTGCCATTGACTGAATTTAACAGAGCATGACCCGGCCCTGTGGTTCTAGTCCATCAAAACACAAACTATATATGTTATTTGAAACAAAAAGGTCGGTTGTTTGGCAGTAGGCTTTGAGGCAGAGAAAAAAAAATAATCTCACAAGGATCAATATACTATGAAACATCTCTATAGAGAAAGGTATTTTTCTCTTCCACTTGATGCAAGTGTAGTCATTATCCGTCTGAGACTATTCCACTGAGTCATATTCTACTGAGACTATTTATTTTTTCATGTTTCTATCTACTTGATGAGTTACATTTTTGTTCTAAATTTAGTAGAAGAGGTAAAATCCTGTCATCTCAAAACACTGTACTTGGCTAAAGTTGCAGATCTAAAAAAAAAAAAAAAAAAAAAAAAAGCCACNTGGCAACTTGCATTTAAAAAAAAAAAAAAAAAAAAAGGCAACCCAAAAATAAAACTACACATGCTACTTATACTTACAGGATGGAGGTGACCTGGGTCTCATGCCTAAAGATACCTGCTTAATCTTTTGGAACATCCTGTGGAAAAGATCCATTTTCAATTGACAGGAACATTCAGCGTTGCAAACCTCCCTGCTGGCATACAAACCGGAGGTCATTTATTAAAAGGAATATAATGAATGGCAGGGAAGATCCTTGTAGCTTTATGGATACATACCAAAAAAAAAAAATCTATCTAATCAAAGACTGCAAATTAACAGCATGTTAAAGCAGGCTGGTTTAGTGTCTGTGGTTACTGACAAGTCACCAGATGCTCAAGATCAATAGATGTCTTGCATATTTTAAATATTCTTCTGGGTTTATAACTTAATTACTCTTATGAACTTAAGGTAGCTTTGGCAGACATAGTTTACCTTGAGTTTTACTGTTGTTTCATTAGCTAAAACAAGGTGCCAGCATGCTGATGCAGAGCCATGCTTTTATTTCCAGTTGTTCATCTGAGGGCTGGAAGATGACACACAGAGATTCCAGCTTGTCTTCAACAACACCAAGTTATGCTGGATTTCCTGGCAAATACGGGAAATCTGCTAAACAAAGAAAATTATTTCACAATCATACATTGATTTTCAGAAGCAATATTTTCAGTTTTTTGGACACTGACAGGGCCTATAAAGAAAAGCTGGGGAAAACATTAAATGTCTGATTCAACAAGAGGGGGAAAAAAGGAACTGCTTGTGACAGCTGTAGTTGAATTTAGGGAAGGATTAAATTGCATCGATGGTAATAGAAAGAAAGGAATCTGCTTTCCATTTAAAGAAAGCATTTAATTAATGGGTGTCAAATCAATCTGTCAAAGGCCTCTCCTTGTAACCCACTCCCTGAAAGTGAATCATTCCTTGGGCTGCTGTTGGAGAGGTTCCTGGCCATGCTGAAGAAACCCTGGTTCTGCCACCTTCTGCTCCTGCTCAGGTACCAAAACCTTCAGTTTCACCCTATTCCAGTTCTGCCTCCTCCAAATGTTTTGTTGAAGGAGCAGAACATGAATTATCTCAGTAATGAGCTAACAAAGAACTTGCTTTGTCGTTTTTAAAGTCTAGAGTAACTCATATGGGAGCACACAAGAAATACAGGTTACAAGCAGCCAACATGAAGAAGAAAATTTACTCCTCACAAAACTGTGTACACAACAATAAATCCAAATAGAACAGGCTGATTTGTTAAACAGCCACAACCAATAATGCATAACATCAATCTTAAGAATTCTTTTCATAATTATATTGCACTATAAATTACTGGAAATAAGGATTTAGAATTGGGAGAAAAGATGCTCGAGGAAATAAATCAGATCAAGGATGGTAAGAAAGAAAAGCATGAAAAAAGGTCTTAGCAACTCAGGGTTAAAATAAATTTCTCTGTGTCTGTGCACTTCGCAATAAACACTTTAAAATGATTGATGGGGATGGACATTCTATCAACACCTAAAATGCTTAAAATTCATAATAAATCAATCAATCCAGAATGTGAGCAAGACTCATGTGACAACAGCCCTGCTGGTGGTTTTCCCCGCATTCTTCTTCATTTTTGTAGTTATATGGTCTATTTATGTATTTTTGCATACTATGAACATTCACTTTTCATTTCATATTATTAGTTTTGCCTAATTCCTGCTGAAGTCAGCATTCTCCTTCAGTTGAAATGTGACATTAGGCTCTATATACGTGAATATCAGAGCTCTTTTTGTCAGGATGTTTTCCTATTAATAAATGACACAGCTTTTTGCATACCTACTTCTTCTAGGTAATTTTTTTAAAGCATACTCTTTACTCTAGATTTGCTGTCATCACAATGTGGATAAAGAACAAAAATCAGTTGCACTTTATCTTTTTTGGAGTTCAATCTTTTTTTTTTTTTTCTTCTGGTTCCAGGTTATTATGTTACCCAATAGTTTTGATATATCACAAAGTAATTTATATTAAGTACATGTAGCTGCAGAAACCAGGATTTTTTGATTTTGTGGCTTCAGTGGTGATTGCTAACTAATAGGTTTAGCATTCCTATAGTTGTGCCATCTGATGACTGCAAAAAAATCTTAAAAATATTCATTAACCAAGCCACACAATACACCTGTGAACTAGATTTTTATCACTCATTGGCAGATGGGGAAACAAAGACACAGAAAGGTTCAATGCCTTATCAAAGGGCCCAGAGGGGGCCTGTTACAGAGCTGCAAACCAAACAATTGGAACCCAGATACACCAACATTTGGTGCTGCACATTATTATTTTTACTCTGCTTTACGTCTCACATCTTCCTTCCAAGTCTCAGACCACAATCCCACAGTAACTCAAAACTCTTCCACCACTACTCTTTCTCAAAGCCTTTCCACTGTTTTCTTTCTGTGGCCAACACCCTGTCTGTCACTCAGCTGTGTGTGACACTTCTGACTTCTCTGGATTTTCATGTTCTGTTGGGCACTTCAGAACCAGCTTTCCTATCTTGGCTTCACAGATAGATTTCTTGTCTGAAGTTTTATCATATATCAATATCTGAAATCCTTTTCCTTTGGTCTCGACAAAGGCAATCTCACATAATCAATATTTCTCCAGAAAACATTGCTCAGGAGAACGTTTCTGTAAGCCTTTTGTTTTGTCTTTGTCATCTGCTCGCTGGTTTCCATTCATTTCATGTTACAAATATAAGCTCTTGTTTTCATCTTTGGAGTCCCTTATAGCCCATTCCTGCATTATCTCTATCAGTCATTGGGTATTAAAAGTCAAACCCCAACACTGATGAGCCCTTACAAAGGTTGCAGGTTGGTAAAAGTGGTGTCTAAACCAGTGTCTTGCAGATACAAGTGGTATTCACAAGAAATAAAGGGAAATACGATGATGATGATTACTGACTAACATCTAACAACTTTTTACTAGTAATGTTACCCTCCAAATATAAATGATAATTGATTTTAACACTACTATAATCATAGTTGAAGTAGATTTCAAGGCCATAAAACCCTTTTACTTGTATGCCTGCTGTCTGTCTATGGAAGTAATTATCCACTCTGGAGCAAAAGTAAAAACACAATCGAGGACAGAGAGAATAGGAAGAAAGAACTTCTCTACATCTTTACAACAAAGGGATTTATGTGAAATATTTCTGCTGAAAAGCTGTTCGACTGAATCCAGAAGCATTTTGTTGCCTAAGGCTCTGGACACTCAAATCACCATCATCTATAATTTAGAAAAGAGTCTCCTTTTTTTGAAAAGCAGGTAAGACCACACCAAAGATAATCATCAAAAACCAAGTCAAGAAACATTCCCTCCTCATTTACTCTGGCACATCTACACTTTAAGACACATGTATTAAATAACTCCTAAAAGAAATGCCAAAATACAAATGTTTATAAAATTGTCCTCATGTCTTTGGGAATATTTAGTAGTATATATTTAAATCAAGATAGAAGATTAATAAAAAAAAATACACACATGAACACAGAAGGAAGTGTGTTTTCTATTTGGTGTTTGTATAAATGGAGTTTATACAGAAAAAGAAGAAAATGCAGTTATAAAGTTAAAACAGAAGAAAATGCTTTTTGTGACATTATTCAGTTGAATTTTGATAAATTAGTTGAATTTAGACAATCAAAAGGCTGTCTGAGAAGGAGCTTGCAAGAGAATACGCAGAAAGGTCTTTCCAAAGTTGGGCATTTTCCCCTTCCTTCTTCATAGTGCAAGACTCACCAAATTCAAGATATTGTCAGTTTAGGATGTTGTGAGCCTGGTGGTGGTGTGACAAAACCTGACATTTGAGATGAATTAAGAATGGAGAATGGGTACAGTGATGGAAATGTACCCACACCAAAGATGACACCCAGCAGCAGAGACATTCTGACAGCCACGCTCTAGGTTCCAATAAATTTTAAAAAAATGAGAAAGAAAAGGCACAAAATGATAGAAGAATTTAGTTGGCAAATAAATCAGTTAGTAAACCATTAATGTGCACAAGATGAGCCTGAATACTGGAAAAAAAAAAAAAAGTATTTTTAAAAGCTCAGCTTGGAAAAAAAAAAGTAGAGTCAATCAACAATTTCAATAGACAACAGTATAAAGGTAAGATATTCCTTCTTACATGTCTTAGATATAATGGGAAAGGGTATGAATGATTTGCAGTCAGAAATCAGTCCTACACTACTTGAAACAATCATCAGCATGCTCTGCTGCTACCTCTAGTAGGGAAAAGTCTGCCTGCACTCCTGAAATGTAGTGGAGATCAGCAAGGAGATGGTGAATGAATGCTGTTGAAGGTACATGCAGCAGGTTCCTCCTGTGGGACAACCTTCACAAGTAGTTGTCATTCTCATGTTGTTAAAATATGTGTTTTGGGTGTTTTTTGGTGGTTTTTTTTTTTTTTCCCTTTTTTTTTTTTTTTTTTTTTTTTTTTTTTTTTTTTTTTTTTTTTTTTTTTTTTTTTTTTTTGTTCGTTTTTGTTTGTTTTAGTGTTTCTTTGTTTTGTTTTGGGTTTGTTTTGGTTTTTTCCCTGTATTCTTAGAATGGCATTTACACCACGAATTCTGACTGGCTGTTAGATATTCTTATCAAACTTACAATTCTAAATAATGGAGTGTATCTGAGGCAAAGCTCTTGTTTGGTTTCCATGCCAATTACTCTTTCAAGCTGTAGTAACTCAGTAACTCCAGAAGTCATTTAAACATTTTATGACAGGGAATCTCTCTCCTTGCCTCTCACCTTCACTCTGAAGGGTCAAAAAATGACAGAGATGGTAATCTATAATCCATTTAGGAAATGTGTCCTACGCATCTGGGAGGATTATATTTTGAAGCCTGTTTTAGAGCAGAGGCCTTGTGGGTGTGAAAGTAAGATGTGACCAGCAAAGGAAGTAAGACATCAGCACTGGAGTACGGGTGGCAGCAGCATCTGTGACAATAAAAAAAAGGAGGGAGAAATCAGCAGCAAGCAGGAGAAAGGGCCTAGGAATTACACAGACCAAAAAGCTTTGATTTGGAGAAGAGAATCCAAGGTGTGTGAGGGGATCAGACTGGAAGAAGGGATGGCACATGGAAGGAGGTGGGGACTGTAGAGGAAGGATATTTGAATTAATGGATGATATGAACACTGGAGTGGATGGGAGGGGTGAGAACAGACTGAAAAGAGGCAGAAAAGGAGCACAAGGTCAGTTCTGTGGAGAAGGAGGGGACAACCTAAAAGGTGGGAGACCAGAGATTATAGAAGAGGAGCCTTGGGTGTTATGAAGAAGATGTAAAGTGATTCAAATCTGGGCACTTTAAAATGACGTGGTTAAAGAAACACAGAAACATGAACAAAATTCTTCCATTAATAGAGATAATGTAGTCAGTCTTGATATAAAAGGGCACAACAAATGCCAATAAACACTTGATAATAGGTACAATGATTAATTGGGAATGTAATGCGCAGGAAGAGTGATGGACAGAGATAATCCATGGAGTAATATCTTAATACCAGCATTTTTCCATCTCCTGAGACACTAGAATCTAATTGAAGAAGTTAAATAAGAATGAGTTGCAATAATTAAAGTCCTAAAAGCGTATGACATCAGTCAGTGTTAAAAAAATCTTAATACCCTAGCAGTATTTCTTATTTGGCAATTTAAAGTGTGAACACTGTTATTAACAGGGGCTTTTTACCAAAAAATTAGGTCTTTTAAGATCCTGAGTGTTCTTGGTCATATTGGATCAGATTGCTGCCTAAAAGGAGCTTTAAAGTTGGGGCAGATTTTAATAAACTCAAGCCAACTTCTAACATTTTTGTATTAAAAGGCATTAATTATTAACAACTTCTGTGACATCCATATTTGCACTTTTGCTGAACCATCAAGTTAAATGTTATGAACAATTAATAGTGATAATTGAGGGGTTTAAAGCCTTAGCATTTGATGCCAACACCCCATGAATCTACAAGAGATGACAACTCTTGAACCAAGTATTTCATGCAGCCTAATATTTCTTCTGAGAAGGAACAGATTACTTTGTTTTTAAAGACACTGCCATTAGTAGAGCAAACAACATCCAAAGCAAAAAGGAAATGCCTGCCAGTTACCTGAGGTATGTTGAAAAGACCTTGTGATCTGAAGTTTCACAAGCTAATGACAGGAGCAACAGGAAATAACATGGAAAGGAATCTATTACAGACCCTTTGGCAAACCTCCCTCATGTGGGAGGTTATTAATGGGATTGAAGTCAAGGAGACATTTCCTACCCAACTGTGCTCATTGTAGGATGACTGCCACAGCCTTACGACTGGAGCTGTTCCAACTTGACCCTCATGTAAAAATAGAGCATTTTAATAATGTCACAGTGAGCTTCCCAGATCCTTTTAAGAACAGGATCTCTCTTTTCATGAGGCATCTCTTTCTGAAGAGCATCATCAAGCAGGCTCAGAAGTGAGACATTGTGTTCATTAATAGGTTCCACCTTGACTTCTGTAGAATATGAATCACTGACCTGTTCACAGGGAGGGGATTTTCTTTAAGTCAGATGGACAATTATTTTGCTTCCTCAAATAAAAAAGGCTCTACTTTACAAAGAAGAAGCTAGAATAATGAAACAACCCTTCCTAGCAGTTTGCAAGGAATTCTTGTATTATTGAAATTAAATATATGGAGAAAGAGCTATAAAATTTGTGGGCAGAAGTTGAAGAAAATTAAAATATAATTTATGCTGCTTCAGGATTGTAATTGGAAATAGATTTTAAGTAAAATAGACTACCTGAAATTTCCACCCAACAGAAGCTGGAGGAAATAAGCTTTTTCTTTGGGAATAACAAAATAATAAAGAATGTGTTAAAGGCTGAGAAAACATCTAAAAAAAGTCTTCATGAAAAAAAAATCAGGATTTTTTTTGATTATAACACCACATGAGATATGTATTAAAAATCTGGAGATTTCTCAAAGTTCCCTAGCAGCTCCTGCATTATTTCCAGAGAATAACCTGGGTAAAAATGTGACGAGAGAGGCTGACAACTGCAACACCAAGAAAATGCTTGTTACATATTCTGACTGTATTGATTGCAGTTGATCAAAAGACAGAAAGCCTTTCAAGACTTTTTATATTCTGATTTCACAATGGAAAAAAAGGTGTATTGAAACAGAATTGGGACAAATTTCCATTTTTAAACACAGAGTGATAGAAAGATATTTCTCTCCTTCTTGGTAGCCAGGTGATAACCGAGTATGTGAGAAATCTCCATTAATCAGCCACCAGACCCTTAATGCAGCCTCATCTGTTTCTTGGAACAGTAATTACAAACCAGACAACTCCTGGTTGCTGCAAACATTCTCTGCTTTGGGGATACATATTAATTACATATTATGATACATGTTAATTTATGCAGTTAACAGCTACAATTTAATCTTGCATTTCATAGCTCTTCCTCTGCTTTTTTCTTTATCCTGGAATGTAGTACATGCCATGATATCAGTTTGTGCTTCAGGAGCCACGGGAACTTGCTACAGGAAGTTAATTGAAAATAAAGAGTTCTAAAGGAATGAGATTATGTATGATGTTCTCTTTTTTTATTTTTTTTTTCTCGCTACACCCTCTACTCTAGTCAGCCTTTACTTGTATTGATGCTAGTTTTACTACCCATTGTTTCCTTTTTTAATTTCTGTTTGTCTATAGTGCAGTGGGAACATCATTTTCCTTTTCATTTTTTTTTTTCCTGTACAAACAGCAGTGATTCAGTGGAATTCAGAGATTAGCATGAGGAGCAGAAAATGATCAGTGAAGTACTTTAGAACTCTTTGTAGGGAGAGGAGTATTCTAGTTACAGTCTCTTAGACAACAAATTGCTAAATTATGCTAAGACTGAATGAAGTTTGAGATCAGAAACAGTCTGCATTAGCTGATTCTGCAGCCAAAGCAGAAGAAAACAATGACCTACATGAAACATACACAAAACGTTTTGGTTCCTTTACAGAGAACATGAATTGGCCAATTTAAGCAGAGTTAATTGAGAGTTGAGGTCTAATTCATTTCAAGTGGTACTATATAAGAAACAGCAATTTCCTGGCTACTGCCTGTACATCAAGATTTGTTGTATTTAATGAGATGGAATAAAGAAAACGAAAAAATAAACAAAAGCACAAACAAAAAAAACCCCACATCCAACAACAACAACCTTAAAAAACCTACAAAAATACCAAAAAAAAAAAAAAGGAAAGAAATAAAAAATAAAAACCAAGACACAAACAAATACACACACCCTAGTACACCCTAGTATTATTTATGTACAAGATGTGATCAGGAAGGAAAAGGTTAACCAATAAATCAGCACTTGAAGATCATTGGACAACCTTTGCTCTTTGACTTGAGTGTGTGCAGTTCCTCAGGACAGAAAATCACAGCTGAAAATAACAAGTCAAAGTGTGTAAAAAGTATGCAAAGGACACATCCATTTCCAATTCAGCCCAATGCCATGCATGTGTGCAAAACAAAATGATCCTTTTGAAACAGGGATTTAATATTCAAGTTCCTTCAGAGCATTCAGATGGTCTAACTTCTACAAGGTCTGGTCTTTCTCCCCAGTAAAATCATTGTCAAGTTTATTTCCTCTTTTCACACTCTAACCTCCTTGGGTTTACAGTACTGAAACATTATGAGATGCTCAGGAAATGCCTGATTAAAGCACATCAAATCCATGGAGATCCATGCTTTGGCTTCATTATGTAGAGACTCTCACTGAATATGCAAACACTATTAAAATTAGGACTTTTGTTCCTGTTTATTAGAAATAACATTAAAGATGCAGTAAAACATCTCAGAGCTCTATATTCATGATGTAGGGGATGAGGATCTTAAGCACCTCTTTTTTGCTGCCCATGTAGCCACATTTGCAGGCATATAATGGCCTTATGGCACAACAGAGAGATGGAAGATCATATAGGGAATCAGTCTGAAACTAACTCTTGGATATTAAAAAATAAAGTTTATTTGCAATGCTAAGTCCTCCTTCTACGATGTCTGAATTCCCATACTACGGTGTTTTTATGATAAAAACAGAAACATTGCATGTTGTAAATTAATTTTGCTCAAGTTTGAGAATGGACAGAATTGGGTGAAAGGAATTTTCATTTTTTAAAAACACCTCACAGTTCATGGGAAGTAAACAACAGTGTTTCGGTGAGCTCTTGGATTCTCACTAATCTGAAGTTTACATCCTTTTCGCTCTTAGTCCCAGGAGACCAAGAGATATACTAATTATTAGTAACTAAAACGGAATCATCTATTCTGAATAGATATCTGAATATCTATTATTATTAGACTACTATTTTATTTCCAAATATATTTTATTTAAATGCAATAAATCAGAGAATGCAGCTTACCTATACTGTTGCATCTTCATGACTGGAAAAGGGTCTTCCTCTGTTCTGATCAGGTAAGTTGCCTCTCACTACTATATAGAAACTATATTATATGGAAATTATAGAGACTTTTTCTTTTTTTTTTTTTTTCCATTGATACACTGAGGTGAGGCTTTCCCTTGCTGTCTTCTTGGCATTTCTCCAGATTTTTCTATTACCCTTTTGAACCTCCAGGCCTGGAGAACGGACTGCCAGGAATCTGTGCGAACACGGAACAGCATGAACTGTTTTAGCAACTCCCTCCTTCTTTTCCCACCCCCACAAGGATTTTAAGTTAAAATAAAGCAACTCAACAGGATTTCTCTCCAGCAGAGTTTGGGCTCTGTTTCTTCCTAGTTTCATATCAAATTTACGGGTCCTGCAGGGAAGAAGGTGAACAGAGAGGTAAAACAAACAGAGGCAGTGGCTGTGGCAGTCTGACAGTGCACAGAGACGAGCCAGGCCTGTGAAGTAGTGGAGGCAGCATTTTCTAACTTGTTACCCCAGAGATCAAGTAATAACACACTGCAGCTCAGGCCTGTGACTGACAGCTGGGGAAACAAGCTCCCAGCTGCACCATCCACTGCTAAGGAGCTCTGCCACACCAGCACCCTGAGGGACTTCAGCCCTCACCTCTGAGTGCCATTTCACATGAAGAAGAGATTTTTGCCTTTAAAAGATTCTCCTATTATTATTATTATTATTATTATTATTATTATTATTATTATTATTAATTGTTATTAATTGTTATTATTATTTATTATTATTATTATTTTATGGAGGAACAGGCCTATCAAGCAAATTTTGAAACGCCTTGAAATGAGAGACATTAACTAGTCAGCTCCTGTAAAGGGAAACACTATTTCCACATAGAAGGAGCAGGTATTTCTAACAATCTAGTCTCTCTCTATATTTTTATAACATGACCCTGAGATGAACTCAGTTGGTTAGAGCATGGTACTAATGATGCCAGGGTTGTGGGTTTGATCTTTGTAAGGACCATTCACTTAAGGGTTGGACTCCATGATCCTTCTGGGTCCCTGCCAGCTCAGACAATTCTGTGGTTCTCTTTACATCAGTGCAAGAGAGGCAGAACAAGTTATAATTACAAGTTTAATTGTGTCATGTGTGTTAAAATAATTTTAAAGGCATTGAAAGAACAACAAGGAAAACTTCTGGGTCAAAACTGATACCACACAAAAATTTTTGCAGGTATAAAGGTGAGATAATGCTTGAGAACAGTTCTGCTACCATGTGCTTACCTGAGTTCTGCTTTTGTTTACCCTGTAACCAGTCCTGGAGGAATCCAAAGGGTTCTGAGTCTTGGAGTTTGCCTGGTTACCTACATCTTTTCTCTATCGCTGTGAGCACAATTCCTTCACCTGATACTGGAACCCACTGGGCACGTCAAGTCTTACCAACAAGAGGTAGACTCAGGTAACATATTTCCTAGCAAATAGACTCACCAAACTCTAATCAGCAGAGAGGATAAAAGATAATTTAAAAAATTCTTTGGTTTCCTCTTTGAGCAGAGATATTTACATGTGCAGACATGATGCCAATAGGAGCTGAGGGGACAGTTAGGATTTATAGAACAGATCTGCTACCCTTGGGTTATATCTCTTCATTTTCAGAAAGGTGTTTGGTTTTGTGGTTTTTTTATGGGTTATTTTTGTTTTGTTTTGTTTTTTAACTGAATTAAGCTATAAAAGGGGAAGAAATGTTATGGGGAAAGAACAGGGAAGGGAAACCAAACTTCCAGTCAGCTAGAGTAAATTGTCTGGCTACTCATAGTGATATTTGGATGCAAGAGAAGGAATGGATTCTTGAAAGAATAAATATTTGATTCTCTAGTAAGTCCCAATGTCAACAACAAAACTGAGAGGCATGTCTTGGCACTGAACCAATCGTCTGAAATCTCTATAACTTTTTATAATGCTGAGAAAACAGATTTCACTACTAATGAACTTTAAGGATCCTCATCATTGGTCCTGTAGCAAGTCAGTAAAATAATCCACGCAGTCACTTCAGAGAAAGCTGGACTCTGCTTCCTGTGAGATAAAAATACTGAGCCAGTACACTCACATGCTTTTCTGATACTCAGGTAACATATTTCCTAGCAAATAGACTCACCAAACTCTAATCTTTGCTATCATCTCGGCATGTTGATCATGAACAATTGCTGATCTGAGCACAGCTTTTGCACTGATATAAGCCAATCTGCTGAACCAGATTGCACAAAATTTGTTGCATCCTCTTTTCCACAAAATCAGAGGAATTAACTGGGTATGCCTCATGATACCTTTCTATTTAATATCAATTAGCAATGTTAAATTAAATTCCACATATTTTGGAGCATGGACAGTCTTTATTTTCTGAGAAACAGAACAAGTTTCCCACCTTTTCTTTTTCTTGGCTTACTGTTAAGCCCTTCTATCTCTCCAGCTATTCTCATCCTTCAGCTATCAGAGAATTAAGCACAAGAACCTAGCTGAGAGTGGCAACAGCCTTTAAGTTAAAGAAGAAACATACATATTTGATAATGAAGAGGTGCTAAAATTAAAATCTTGGCTTGATTTGCCTGTTTCTGCCGTCTGCTGGAAAACAGAATGACTCTTCTGTTTTGGACAGGCAGTCCTCCTTTCTTGCCTCTCTCCAGAGCAGAATATGCATGTAAGAGACTACTGGGGAAAAAGAAGGTATCTGGAACAGAGATTTGTCTACCAATACCCAGCAGCTTTGACTGGGATGAGACAGATGCAGATTGCAAGGTTGCAGTGAGAAGCCAGAACTCCAACACCAATAGCACTTACCTTTAAGAGCTACAAACTTATCAGTGCTCATACAAAAAAGAGCACAGAACCTGATCTCAGCCTGACCAATGATACATATGGATAAATACTTCAAATAATGATTTATGAGTATGAAAAATAACAAGGACAACATTTACAAATAGTGGAAGTTACAACTGGGCAACTACAGGTAACTGATTCCTTTACTCATTTTGAGGCTCAGGAGAGGGATTTTTTTTTGTTTGTTTTGTCTTAAAATATGTTATTGAGTACTTTAGAGTGGTTCAAGAGAAAAAGTGAAAAAAGGCTGTTTAACTGCCTTCAAGAAAGGACCAATGTTATCATCCAAAAGTGATATGAAGACTCTCACTGTGTAAGATTTAGGGACTAGATCAAAATTCTAAGAAACTGAGGAAAATCACATGACTAAGCTGATTTGCAGAGGAGGTACCTGAGGGTATATAAAAAGACATGGATCAAGTTTACCAGTATCTTTCCCTGATTCACCCAATACTTTTGAAGGTTCTTTAAGTGAGTGGTCTAAGTCATGGGTGGAAATTCACAGACTTTGCAAAATTGGACCCAAGAAATGCACAATAAATTATGAGTAAAATAGATCTGAAAAATCTAAATCCAATCTGGAAATATCTAAAATTAATCAGGACCTTCAGAAATTGTTATTTTAATACTTATGAAGTAACAGAATGCCCAGCAGTTGCCTGGTAACCCTAACGTGGTAGAATCTAGGGACTGTTAGGTCAGGCTTCAGCTTTACAGGTTTAAATGCATTTAATAAGATAACACAGCCATTATGGGCATTATTATGGACAACATATTCACTATGAAATTCTGCATGGCAGTACATACCTGTGCAAAAATTCTTTACTACGTATATCTTTGATTTAAAGTGATTAAGGTCTTTCAAATATACCATATGTGTCCACTAGGAAATTACTTCTCTCATATTTCTTAACTTCATGTGTCTTCCAACTGTGGTTGCTATGAATGCACCTTCAAATTCTGATTACTATTAATGTTCATAGTTCAGCTATTCCACTTTAAAAGCCTGAGAAAACAGAAAAATCTGACCTTTAAAGAGCTAAAAACTGAAAATCCTGAGTGGAGGGGGTGACAAGGAACAGACCAAAGAAAATTTCAGATTTACCACGAAATTACTACTGAACTTACAGTTTCAAAATGTTCTACCTTATACTGGGAGAAATTATTTTGTACTTGAGATATATTCTGCAGTTTTATCAAAGGTGAAAAGCAATTGCTAGTGAAATACATGAAGCTGCTGTAGCAGTGATTGAGAAAATAATTTTCATCATAGAGTTTATACACTAGAGAAAACATGAAAAAGTGCTTAAAATAGTTCATTGATCCTTTTTAGATGTGGATGCATGGAAAATATAAGATATCACTATTATAATATGTTCCAAAAAACTTTATCAGTCTAAGACAGTCATGTCTAGTTCACAAACACTGAGGTAGGCAAGAAATCGCTCTATCTAATTTTATTTTTAAATATAGATGTAAGGTGTATTAAAATAAACATTTGAACTTCATATTTATATTGATTTCTGATGAAGACATAGCATCTCAAACCTTACATTTTCCTACTTTATGTACAAAAAGAGGAATATCCATACAACATATGAAGAAAAAAGTGAATCAACCTAAAATTTGTATTCAGTAAGACGATGTTACACACATTTACTTAAAAAAAAACCTGGCAAGCAAGTTTCATTGTCCAGCTCCAAGAAGTTACACTTCTGTCTCCATGGACTGGTGCAGACAGTTGTGCATTTATTTTGCTGCAGTCCAAGCAAGCTGGATATGAGCTACACGCTGTAGATTTATACTGCACAACTCAGCCTCTTCTCCAGTGACTCCCAGTGTACCAGATGAGGTATTACTCACTTTGACATATGGCAAAACATGCATTTATGTGCCTGAAGCAAGTTTTTAGGTGTTATCTCCATACCACCATTTTCTTAATATGCTGGGAGAAGAGAGGCACAATATTTTAGATTCCCAGTTGAATCTCACACTGAAATCCTCACAGAAATGCAAACACCTCACCTGAGTCCATTATCTGGCATGACGCCAGTGAAAAACCTTATGAGTTGAGGGACTGGACAAAGAGAGGTAATTCACAGACACTGTGGGGAGAGCAGGGCACTCTGACAGTGAAGGGAAAGCATTTTTCCACAGCCTTTAACTATGTGTCTAATATGATCCTAGTTTGGATTTACTGCTTTCTGTTCTTCTCAAATAACTGTTACCAAAAATGCGTGCTCAAGAGTCGAGCTGTTTGTTCACTCTGCTTGTGCCACAGAAAATGGAAGACACCAGAGAGGGTCAGATCCAGTCCAAAACTTACACTGATAAACAATCATCCCTTGAGCAGGAAAAGAAAAAAAAAAAAAGGGATCAGAAAGAACAAATAGAAAAGCCTCACTTGAGTACCTGCTTTGTGGTTCTGTTTTTCTGTTTTGTTTTGTTTTGTTTTGTTTTGTTTTGTTTTGTTTTGTTTTGTTTTGTTTTGTTTTTGAGGAGCACAATGTCTTTTCATGAAAGGGGCATCACCAATGCAGTCTTGCTGTTGACACATGGAAAAAAGTATTAGCAAATGAAAGGTGTGTGTATACTTTATATATGTATGGAAATATCCATGCTAAGAAGCCACTTGAAAAATATCTGTGCAATATGCAATAATAGAAAGAAACAGCTTTTTTTGCCCAACAGATTCTTAGAAATATGAAAAGAGGTAATGTTATAAACCGGATGCAAAATTGGAATATTTTGCTGAGGTGTGTTTCTATATTTGTTCAGACATCTATTAACTTTTCTCATTAAAAAAAAAAAAAAGGGAGGTAATTTACATATAAATATTTTGAATGAACCTGAAAGCAGTGATTAAATTCTCCTATGCTAACATAGTTGTAGATATAGGAAGAGTGACACATTGTAACACTATTAAATAAAAAAATTGACATATTTTACTTGAGGCATTTTAAATATTTAAGTTTGTAAATATTTTATTAAACAGTAGTTGTTCACTAGTTATTAAATAATAAAAATTAATTGTGTTTTCTTCCTTTCAATTGTCAAAATCATTTAATCAGTAGCAAATGTTCAGTACATTATAATAACTATTTTGAAACTACATTCACTTCCCAGAGTACTTTTAAATCACAAGCTATTGAAAACAAAAATAACAATTAATATGCAAATGAATAATAAAGGTACAGTAAAACTCTATTATTTTATTGTTATTCACATTTAAATAATGCATTACTAACAGATTGTTATCTTCAGAAAATAGTATCATGGCTGGTTAATGAAAAAGCAGCATTAATTATAATAAATTTGGAGCCGTAAAATATTCAAACTGAATATTAAAATATTTCAGACCAACAAGATTTAACCTGAGCTGTGAGGCAAGAATCTGGAATTTTAGAGTTCACAGATGAACATATTCACTCAACTTCAAATAATACAATTCCTGCCCTGGATGCTGAGCACTATACATGTACATATCATTAGGACACATTCACTCCAGTCTATTCTAAAAAAAAAACCCTTAAAAGTGCTGTCAGTGACCAAATTTGGAGAAGACATTCTGAAAGCAACATGTCTAATTGAAAGCTACTTGGGAAATTCCAATCCAGTCTCACCTGGTTTTCAAGCTGGGAATGCTGAAAATCAAACTTGGGACAGTTTGGTTCCCTCACCATCAATGGGGCAGAGAGGGAGAATCACTTTCACCACCCCACCTTTCTTTGAAACTCTCAGCCTGATTTCAGCTCATACAAACACTGAGATAAAGGTTTTAATTCACCTTCTGGTTACCCACAGCCATTCGTTTTGGGAAGTATAAAACTTACTACATCCCCATCAGGGCAAAAATACAGGTCCTTAGTCTTTCCTGACATAAAGAGAAAGCAAGGGTGAAACAAGAAACAGTCGTGGACAGCAAGCCCCACTCAAAAATCCTTAGAAAGAGAGAAATATAAACTGCACTTAGAGGGATTAATCACCTCTTTGCTGAAAGAGGTTGGATATCATTCCTCCCTTAGCTAGCAGCACTTATGACCAGCAGGGCTCCATCAGTCTCTTTGGTATAGATTGGGCAGTCACATAAACACAAAAAATGAGTAACAGTACCAGGCCCAGAGGGGCAATATCACTCCTATTGAAACTGCCCCGATTCAGTGGAAGGAGGAAACACTCTGGAAGCACATAGAAGAAATGACAGAGAATTTAAATTAAAATTGGTTTCCCAAATTTTTTTAAAGGGAACAGTAAAAGAAAACCATCTCTGAGTTACGTCTTCAAGTTTTACACTTTTGGTCAAGCAATTTTATTTTTTCAGAACTTGATTATTTAATTGCACTTTGTTGCATTCAGCCATTGAGAAGATATCTATTATTTCTTAGCATACTATGATGTGAGTTTTTTCCTGAGCAATGCACAAATAAAAATATTGTTACAAAATCCCTCTGGAAACTTAACTGATAGTCTGCCAAAACTCACTTCATCCAAATTAAGTAAACACTGCTCTTGGCTCTTATCAAATTCAGTCATATTATAATTACTGATTCAGTATTTTAAAGTATATTAAACCTCTATCTATGTTGTACATGTCTTTTTAAATATTGCATTGGCACCATCTTCTTGTCTGTTTACTTTCATAGCCCTTGAGATTAGTCATTTAAGAAAAGTGACCACAGGCCAGCCAAAGACATACTTTTCAGCCTGCAAATCCACAGGAACTGTGGCTGGCATGCACATAAGAGAAAAAGTGCCCACTTTGCTCAAGTAATATCAAAAGGTGAAGGGGAGACACTCAAGTGGTACAGCAAAGCCAACTCTTCTTGAATCTTTAAAGCCATATAAGTTTCCCACTAAGAATCTTTTGGTTCTGTCAAAATGACACTAAGTTCTTGTTTTCTGCATGAGCAATATTTTTTTGCTAATAAAAACATTAAAAATTATTTCTGTTTTCTTCCACTCTCACACAGGAATACTAAGTTCTTCAATATCCTGAATTTCATGTAGCAAGAAAATCACAGCTCAATGCAAGGTCACTTGAGTCTAATCAACCCTAACCTAGAATGAAGATCTGTTCTTTTCCTTGGGTTTTGATAGACCAGAGGTAATTAATCACTGCAACTCAAGCACATGACTTTTTCATAGGTGCATTAAGGGCAACACCAAAAGAATGAAGTATACATTATTTTGAGGTCTTTGTGGCTTCTCTTTTTCCTTGCCAAAAATTAATCTAGCAGCTCAATCTGATTTTCCACTCTGTCAATATTAATACTAATCTTAATGCAATAAACCCCTCTTGTTTCCTTGTTTTCTAGGAAAAATGCAAAAATGCATTTATCTTGGCTTTCCATCAGTATCACAGCAGAGGATATCTGCCCACAGAGGAAGTTCACACACTCAATAAACTTTGCTTACAGCATTTTGAACTGCTGTTCTCAGCCTCACCCTTTCACAGCCCTGTAGGTTAGTTTGGGTCACCCTTCTTAACAGCTCTGGTCAACAGAGCTGTGCCAGTCCAACCAGAGAGTGGTTTAAACAAAATGTCTGTGTGCCTGACTCCAGCCTGGCTGCCTGGAACTGGCAAGGGAATAAAAACAGTGTGTTGGAAGGCAGAGTAGAATCACAGATCATTTCCTAGGCAGAAGAAATACCTGAGAAAACTATTTGTATGGCACACTTGGGAAGGGTGGTAAAGAAAAACCCTGAACCACAAACCTGAGTTCATATAAACAAAAGGATTCAGGCTTGCCACAATAAAAGCTTCATGCTGAATGAGAGAGTTTTTAATTAAAAAAAAAAAAATCTCTGCTAGTCACCCAAAGTAAAGTGGGAAGAGAAAGAAAAATGTGTTCTTTGAGACAGGAGTAATTCCCTTCAGATGGCCAGAACCCACAACCTCAAATAGCTGTGGCAAGAAGGGGCAACACTGTTGACACCATTGTGGGGTGACACCTTTAACCTTCCCCTGTCTAACCTTGGATGGGCTCCTTTAAACCAAATTTACTTTAGAAAGCAGTCACATTGATGCTACAGTATCATTGAAACACCTCAAAAAATTGTCCCCTGACTACTCCAGGGTACCAACTCTTTGGCTGAAATTAAACAATTGAATGAAGGAACGAGTGAGTGAGTGAAAACATGAACATTCATCGTTTGGGGTGTGGGGATACAGTAGAATAGCTTAAAAGGCTTTCCAGAGAACCTTAAAACCACCAATTCAATTACAAAAGTGTACTAAGAGACATGAGTTAAAGCAACAAAGTCCAAAGGTGGCAACAAAGGCCAAGAAGAGTTGAAGTCTTAAACCTCTTAAAAGCAACCACAAGAGGTTTTTGTGGTTACGTCTATCATGTTACATTGCAAATATCTTGAGTTTTCCAAACTTTGTTTTGTTTAGGATCCTGTACTCAAACTGGAGTGGAAGGCCTTAATAATGGCAATGTTTCACTTTTGCTTGAATCTTCTCGCTTTTAACAAATTAATCCTCTTAAAGTCCCTGTTGGGTAGATAGCCAAAAACCTCTCTTGTCTGTAAAACTGAGATAAGTGCCTTGCTTAAGGACACACAGTTAGGACTGGGCTTAAAATTGAGGTTAAAATAGGGTTAAAACTTAGTAAAGAGTGTCTCTCATTTCTGCTCTAACAACTAGATTACACCACAAAGATAGCACAGCATTTGTGCTATTAACATGAAATATAAACACAAGATAAAGGGAAAAAAAGATGGATAAACATTTCTTCTTTAATATTCTCCATAATACTAGAGATAAAACACCTCAAAAAGTATGTATTCCTTGCAATTTGGGGAAAATTATTTTGAGGCAAAACCCCAAGATTTCTAATAAAATCAGGCATATTTTTAAATTATTCAAAAGCACACAGAAGAAATGTACAAAAAAATGCATCCAGGTAATGAAACTAATTATGAATGGTTTTGTTCATTATATGTCTACTGTGATTCTTAATGAGAACATTCAATATCCTTTGCTCTTATAAATCATCATAATGTGACATAACGTTCATTTTGACCAAATTTAACAATACATTTTCTAAATAATTTATTTTAACAAGGAAATATTGCTTACAATAATGCACACACAAAAAATCCCTCCTTAGTTATTATGACTCGAGACAGGAAGCCAGTATTTTGTACTATTTGATACATTTCATGACTATTTTTTTTAAAGCCATTTGACTTTTGATCATTCCTAAATATTTTAAAATGTTGTTCTAGTGAAACGTTCTTTTCTTGAAAATTGTAATAAAATTACCTATCGGAGTTGGGTTTGCAAGACAGTCTTTAAGCCTTGAAATAGTGATGACAGGACAGAATTTATTATTCAGCCTGTCAAATCTTGATAAAAGATTCAGAGAAGACATTCTCAAGCCTTTGTGAATAAAAAACTGTTAACACTCTGATACAATTTCCATTATCATATAATCCCTAAAGACATTAAAAAAATAATTTAAAAAAAAACCCCAACGTACCTTTTTGGTATCATACCATACCATGCTACAAGATTTCATGCTAGCAGAAAGACATGACACTTTATATCTGTGGTCTTTCTCTGCAAAGAATATCTGTGCTAGCCAGGACATTGCAGCTTTTACAGATACAACTTCAGGACAAGACCCCATTTTTGGATAGAGAGCAAGGAGTTATTCTTTAACCAGATTATTTCAATAAAATAAGAAGCTTCATTTAATTAAAGATATATGAGCTGAGATTTGGCTTACCAAAAAACTTTTCTAAGTTATAACTTGATAGGTAGAGTGGACATTAAGACCTAATAAGATACTCACATTTCTACCAAGTATTTTCTACAGAGAAAAGACAAAATCATCTGCTATGACTATTCACGGACACAGAAAGTCCCTAGACATGCACAGTAAGCAAGATGCTTCTAAGGACATGCAAGAGGTACCTCAAATGTGCTGTGCAGGCCCTTTGTGGATGTGGGCACATAGGAGTCCTGAATTTAGACTCACTGTTTTTATTTTTGATCCTGGGATTCCCAGTACCTCAGCCAACACCAATTTTCCATCTAGACTGCCAAGCAGGTGGCCAAGGTGGGCTTCTGCTTAGAGAGAAACTTTCTGGGAAAATAAAAGAGCATGTGTGGGGAAACCCAAGCATATGGCAGCACTAATAACTATTTATGGTTGTAAACATTTATAATGCTCATCACACAGCTATCACTTCCATAAAAGTATGCATCTAAGTATGGATAGCACTGGATTCCTGTACAGTGCAGAGCACTGAACATAAATAACTTAAATAGCTACTGAAGCTACTGCACTTGTTAAGCAGACAGTCTAGCAGCATGTTCACTCTTTTCCCTAAGTGGCTGAGCAGCAATTTCCAGAAATTAAATCACCTTTGTTTATAATTGTTTTATATTGGGTGTTTCTTCAAATAACTTATAAATATTTAATAAGACTATCTTTTTCTACATAATTTCCTAAATGTCAGTTAATTCTCTACAAACATCTTTAAAATATTGTTCTCATATCTGTATTAAGATTATTACTGTATTCTCAGTTTTCCCCTTTCTTTCTTTTAGGATTATCCTGGCATATGTTATTGCTATAAAAGGCAATAATAGCTAGTATAAAAACTCAGATTTTTGATTTTTTTTTTAACTGTATCTCAGAGAAGCCACATTTGGGCTCCCAGCAGAAACGGGCAAAATTCTCAATATGATTTTGCAATGGACTCATTTAGTTCTGTGCTTACATACTACAAAAATGCACATTTCTTCTTTGGAAAAGCTGTAAAAGGGAGAGAGACTCCACAAAAAGAATCAAAAACCTGTAGTAGTTTTCAAATGTCCTTTATGGATCAAATTTTAACAATAGAATTGATATGGCTGGAAAGTAATTTGTTCATGCATAAACACCTAAAGAAGAAGGTGCAATGAAACAGGAAGCATTTGTCCAAAGGTACCTACTGACAGAACATGAGGCAATGGACATGTTCAAATGTCCATCTTCAGATGGAAAGGAAAAGTTTCACGAGGAAAAACTTCATCTGACTCTTAAACCCATTAATGTTTTGCTGAAGGATGAGGTGGGTTCTGACCATCCTCAAGAAATATGGGAATTCAGCATGGGCTGAATCTTTGACTAGAGTCCCAGCTATGAAAAAACAACACAGAAGGATGGAATATTTCAGTGTACCATGCTGAGTGGAAGGGGCTGTGCTTATGTGAAATCTCTATCTGGAAAATGCACCTCTCTAAATATATTGCTACCAGACTAAATTCTTAGAGAAGATGTGCAGCTGAACACACTTTCCAGGGACCTAGCTGGGTCTAGCTGTGAAAGAGGGAGTGTACTCTTGAGCCCTTCATCAATAAACTTTCTGATCACACTCTGAAATATTTCTGGGAAAAACCATAGTAAAAAGTACTAAAGTGAATTTTCTAGGAGCCCTATTGACACACTCTTTGTTCTTTGAAGGAAAAAAAAAAAAAAACCAAACCCAAAACCACACTGTAGATGGATGAAAGTCCTCTGATTCTCTATGGTATTTCACTGACAAAGATGTATACATTGCAGAATGAATTATCTAATTTTACTGCTTTTGAATTTCTTCAATGTGGACAAATGCCATATGACAGTATAAACCAGCAAAAATCAGAAAATATTTTGTGGGTGGTGATTTTGTCCTCTGGGATTTGATTTGGTTTTGCAGAGTTTGTCAGCTTCTGAGTCCTGATGCAGAAGGTTCTCTGTTCTTACAAACAAAAAGGTTTGTAAAAAGTACTTGTTTCTTCAAGCACTTAGCTGTGAAATCTGAGAAAAATGTGTTTGTAATATAATGCAGCAAATAAAAAGCAGCCAAGATGTAAAGGCAATAAGAAGAGCAGATTAATTTCATGATTTCATACAGCTAGTTTCCAGGAGTTAAGTTAAAACAAAAAAAAAACAAAAACAAAAAAAAAAAAAAAAAAAAAAAAAAAAAAAAAAAAAAAAAAATAAATTAAAAAAAAAAAAAACAAAAAAAAAAAAAAAAAACCAAAAAACAAACTCTTCTAAATTATTTGTATTGGCTGATGAACAGAACACATGAAAACAGAGGATTCATTACATCGCCATATATAATGTCTTGTAAATACAAGAGTATCCTCTTCATAAATCTGCAATAGCATACATATCACTTCTGTATGCAATGCTAGCAAAGAAATGAAATTCCACCCCTTCTAATTAAAAGGTATTTTAGTAAGGATTATATGAAAGTAGAAATGCAAAGACAAATAGCACTGCAGACAAAATTTAGGAAATTAATCAGGGATCTCATTTTATTCTCTTTTCCCCATTGTTTTGATTAATTAAAAGCTATTTTCTATTAAAACAAACAAAATGTGCACGCACACACAAAGCCCAAACAAAACAAAAGAAAGCCCAATAAGCACTGTGGAGGTGAGAAGGAAAAAGAGTTTTAACAGTTCTCCTCTTCATAAAAAAAAAAAAAAAAAAAAAAAAAAAAAAAAAAAAAAAAAAAAAAAAAAAGATAAGTTGAAAGCTCATATCAAAAATATATACAAACAGATGATGAAGCTTGAAGAAAGAAAAAGAAATCTCCTTCATTCCATCTTTGTTCCACAAAAATGCAAAAATTCAATTAACCTCAAACACTTACAAATGTCATTTGAGTTACAGAAAGGATCTGTTTTATTTGTCAGCATTCTATATGAAAAGAAGACTTTTTTTTTTCAACAATATTTTGCTGTGTTTTCCTGTGAAGTGCTGAGGTTAGAAATTTCCTTGAAATAATCCGTACATCCTAACACTTCACCAGCGAAAATTTTCTTCTGATTAAACAGTTACTCTCTAAAGCAGAACTGACACCTCCTGAGCAAGGAAGCCTTAGAAGGTCACAGATTCTGTCTCCATAGGAGGCCAAGCTGTTTAGCAGAAAGTATGACCTACTGTGGAAACCAATGACCTACTAAAAAAAAAAAAAACAGTACTGTGCTACAAAGTGGTGGAGCCAGCTGAGATATAGAGACCTCAGTAATGAACTGCCTTCCTCCTACAGAGATCAAATCATGTTAAGTGGTGATATTAAAATAAATCACATTTTAAGAGTCTTTACCTGAGACACTAACTTAAATTATTAAACCACAAAAATATCGATTTTATTTTTCAACATATACGAACACAATTTTTTTTCATTTGCAACAGACTGAAGTCCAAACTCTCAGCTCAACACCCACTGGGAAAGTATTTAAAATATGTATTTAAGCCATAGGAACTTGAAAATTATTTTAATATTTTTCCACATAAATTAAAAACTCAGAGAATTATCTTCTGATTTCAATGAACTTTGAATCGTGACCTCAGCTTGAGAACTCAATTTCTTATTAATGTTTTCGAATAGTAATCAGTTAAAAAAGCTGGAAATAAAATGTCAAAGCATTAATTGTAGGCTACTCCTTTGCATATAATGCAAATACATGAGTTTAAACCTCAAAGCAAACTGTGACAGCATCCTCCCTATCAGCGGGACTATGACCATCTGCACTACCAACAGCCCCTTTAATTAGGCAAGCCACATAAAGCATGGTTTAAATTTGAGAGACAATGGTTAATGCTTCGTGGAATTATTTTAAAGATCAACTTGGTCATGGCTCTCCAAAAGAAACCAGAAACTATGGGAAATAAAAGTTGCTGAGTGCCATCGACTACATTTCAGCAGTGCTGTGCTCTTTCACCAAAGCAAGTTGATCTGGCTGTGGGTTTAAAAGCAGAGTTAAAACTAACACAGCAACATGGTGCAGTAGTGATCAGTCATCTGGAAATTAAGGTGTTTACACTCTTATGTTCACACGTAATTACTGAGAAAGTCAGATGTGCCAGCCCACATAGCGGGTGCCACACCATGGGGTACTGCAGGGAGCAGTGCTGAGGTGCCGTGAGGCAGACATGAGGGATTAAAAGAAAGGCCTTGGAATGGCATTTAGCCCAAAGAGCCAAATACAATTTAATCAAACTATCTTCAGAAGAATGAATCTGCTGTGATAGGCTGAGACCAGGGCTCCTGAAAAAAAATATGGTTCCAGAGAGGAAGGCAAGATGTTTCCCAAGAAAAATTGCAAATACTCTTTTTATTCAGTAACTGATCCTTTCTGTGCTGACAATAAAACTAAATAGAACAGCATTTGCAAGGTTATCATACTTTGGAAAAATATAAGAAAAAACATCTTTGTACAAATTTTTATTTCATATAAACATTTTCGGCTGTGAAGAAAATTCTGCATGTTGGGCTTCATATTGATTTTTGGCTTCTAAGAAAATATTTTTATGAGCTAAAAGAGTAGATGTCCCAAAGCTCAGCAAGAGGAAGAAGTTTTTGTCATGCAGCTTTTTTAACACATTCTAATAAGCCTTTTCACAGATTATATTTCACAATCATTTCTAACCCCATCTACCTACAAAAAAGTAGCAGGCGGTGCTCTCCTACAAGACTCACCATCTGAGAGAAAAGTGTTCTAATTATATTATGTTTTATTTCCACACAATGCCATAGATCTGGAGTTCAAACTGTTTGTGATATCCTTTGTCTTCTGAGCAGAGAAAAGATTGTATTTTCTTTCTGTTACTGATGTTACAGGATGAATTTTATAAGAGTTTGTGTCTGGAACTTCTTGCTCAGTTATTTGATTTGTAGCTGTACAATATAATTCCCCTATCACATGAGCTAATATAAATTTCCCAGGCAAAATCAAGATTTACACTTACATTACAAAGTAAGACATACTAATGTATTAAACCTCATAGCAACCCAGTAGTACAACTAATTAATATTATCACCAAACTTGTCATATCTAATACTTTCTTCAGAAAAATCAACCCAATCAGGTTTGCTACTTGCTCCTTTCAGACATTTTCAGTGCAGTGCCTCTGCAGATCTGCTCTTGGTGGGCACTAAGATCTGCTACACAACATGTGGGGACCTGAAGAAGAGCTGATGTGTCCTTATGATGAAAAGAGACCTGTTAAAAGTCACAGTCCACAGCTACCAAATCACATGTGAAGTTACAGATACTCTCAATTACATAAATCACCCATCTGGAAAAAAAAAAAAAAAATAAATAAATAAATTAGCTAAAGACATGGAAGAACAAGGAGTGTGTCCAGAAAAGAGAAACAGAGCTGGTGAAGGGTCTAGAGCACAAGACTTGTGAGGATTGGCTGTGGAAACTGGGAGTGTTTAGCAAAAAAAATTTTTGATGAGTTGAGGGTCAGTCTCTTNTGGAGGCTCAGAGAGGGCCCTACAAAAAAATTTGTGATGAGTTGAGGGTCAGTCTCTTCTCTCAGGTTACAAGCAACAGGAGAAGAGGAAATGACCTCAAGTTGTGTCAGGGAAGGTTTAGCTTGGACATCACAAAAAATTTCTTCACCAAAAGGATTATCAAGTGATGGAACAGGCTGCCCAGATATGTGGTGGAGTCACCATGCCTGGAGGTGTTTAAAGGTGTTTAGATGTGGTTCTTAGGGACACAGTTTAGTGGTGGGCTTAGCAGTGCTGGGTTAACTGTTGGATTCAATTATCTTAAAAGAGTTTTTCCAACCCAAATGATTCCATGATTCTGTGATTCAAGCAGAGCTCAGCATCTCTGTTTAAATTTTGTGATGCATAATAAACATAGATGACTATCCTGTGGATACAAAGAATGAAATCCTCAATCATTGACACCTCATTGTTGAGCTAAGCATTAGACTCTCTCTAACCCTAATGCACACAAAATGTTCATTAAAAGGGAAAATAAATTGTGAGATAACATAGAAAAGAAATGTTCCCTGACTCATAGCTAGCTGGGGAATAGA
This sequence comes from Rhadina sibilatrix, assembly GCA_013400275.1. Taxonomy (NCBI): domain Eukaryota; kingdom Metazoa; phylum Chordata; class Aves; order Passeriformes; family Phylloscopidae; genus Rhadina; species Rhadina sibilatrix. The sequence goes on from VWYO01004281.1 coordinate 42,596, forward strand.
TTATTTAATAAGAAATTTACTATGCTTCCGTAAAACTGCGTGTTAGGTCACATATTACAAACTTAGAAAAGCTGTTGGGGGAAAAAAAAAAAAATCAAGAAATCAATTTCTAGTTCTGTTGGTGATGTAAACTAAGTGTGAACTGTGTTATGCCTGGGGAGCACAGATTTCAGCCTTAAATAGAAAAATTCTGGCTTGTCTTAGCTTTTTGAAATATCCTAAAAAGATAGTTCAGATTTTCTTATGAGGATAAGCCTTACTGTGAGAATGCCATGCTCCCATTTCTATTACCAAATGTGAAATCCATCTTACAGAAAATTATTATTATTATTAGTTGTTCCAGAAGCAGATCCAAGTTCAAAAAGTTGGAAGAAATGGAAAAACTCCCTTAAGTTTTCCCTCAAAAACTCATACCAAGTTGAAAAAATGAGGATGGTGAAGGAGACCAGAGGGGAAGCCTTAAGAGGAGGGGCTGAGGTCACTTGGTCTGTTCAGTCTGGAGAAGAGGAGATTGAAGGGGAACCTCATTGTGGTCTTCAACATCCTCACAAGAGGAAAAGGAGGGGCAAACACTGATCTCCTCACTCTGTGACCAGTGACAGGATCCAAGGGAATGGCCTGAGGCTGAGCCAGGGCAGGTTTAGGTTGGGTATCAGAAAGAGGTTCATCACCCAGAGGGTGGTTGGGCACCAAAAAGGCTCCCCAGGGCAGTGGTCACAGTCCCAAACCTGACAGAGCACAAGAAGCTTTTGGACAAAGGTCTCAGGAACATGGTGTGACTCTTGGGGTGTCCTGTCCAGGGCCAAGAGTTGGACTTTGATGACATTGAAGGGTCCTTTCCAACTCAGTTTATCCTATGATTCTATGACAAAAAGTAGCAAGACTTGTAAACAATCATATTTTTACTTCAACTCCTGAAAATCCAAATACAATACTTTAATTGTTCAGTAACTTGAAATAGAATAGCAGAATCATTGAATCACTTAGGTTGGAAAAAGATGTCTAAGGTCATCAAGTCCATTAACTCAGCACTGCCAAGTCCACCAGAGCTGTTCTACCTTTTGGAAATCAATGAAAGAAAGATTTAGGATTAGATGAGAGACATCTGCTATCAGCTTCTCTCCAAGTACTATACTGTATAAAGAAAGAAGAAGCAAGAAGAGAAACCTGTGCTGTTGTATTTCTGTGTCCAAGTGTCACGCACTATCGATTCACTTCCTCGAGGACCAGTAGAAAAACAAACCAAGACAAGTATGAATAAGCACAGTCTATTTATAAATACATTTATATATAGCCCAGGCACGACGTTTGTAGGTATAGACCAATATCTCACCTAAATATTAAGTAGCAGTGCTGACAACATGTTGGAGGATGACAGATGACATTGGCAGCTGCTGTAACAGGGAAGGACTTTTGCCAGAGCTGTCACTGTAGCTCAGAGCTGACAGCCAGCTCCGAGCGAGCCCGTCTGCCCTCGCCACCCCGGTGTAAGAGATACTGGGGGGAAGGTTTGACAAGCCCACGCTTCTCCACACGGGAAACACAAACAGATATCGTGTCAGGGAATACACAGCATCTATAATTCATCCCACGGTTTGAGCAGTTCTGAGGAAAGGCAACTACAGTCAGCACGTTACATTTATAACAGGTCAATCGGAGGTTGTTAAAAACCTCAACCAAACCACTACAACCAGAAGCAAAACCCTCTCAGTATCTCATCTTCTATGGGTAGTTAGAACTCCTTGAGTCATCTCTTTTTCTTAAATAAAAGCAAGTAACACAGGTAATAAAAAGCAGAATACAATAGCATTTGAGATTTTTGGACTGAGAGATGTCATTATGGTGAAATGAGCAAGGGAGAAAGAAGCAGGCTGATGATAAACCCTCACAAACTCTTGTCTTCCTGCTTCCAGTTTCTGAACCTGGGAAACTGGCAGAACAGCTGAGAGAAAAACCTCTTCAGTTGTTACCAGCTGGCAGAAACAGTTTAGGCAGGTTGAGATAAACAAAAATTAATAGATTCCATTTTAGCAAGGTGAAAAAATTAAAACGTCATGACATGATCTTAAAAAAATAACAATTTTAAAATAATAGTAATAAAAAGATAAAAAGTTTTCAAATCTTTACAGCTTTCATAGGTGTTTTTATTTTCAGGTTTTTGCTCATGATATGCAACTCTTACCATTTTTGTGGCTTTCTGTATAATTTTGAGCTTTGAAAAGAACTCCATTTAGTGAATGCTATTTCTGCTATTTCTTTATTCTCATTTAACTTAAGGATCTGACAGAAGAATAAACTTCTCCTTTATAATGAGATTTAGAAAAAAAAAATAAAAATATTTCAAGAAATAAAATATTTTATATTTAGGGTGTAAGATTAGCCATAATGTTAATCTCGTCTAAAAACAGTTTTACATCTCTGAGGTCTTGAACCAAACTGCTACCAAAAATGCAAATGTCTGGGTGACCCATAACATTGATATGACTAATTAACTGCAATCCTCCTGCAGACCAGGCAGAAGTAAAGATAATGAGAAGGTCAAGGAGAGTGGCTGAAGAATTGGTATAACTTGTGTTGACTCCACAGAGGCAGGGCCATTAGAGACTTTGAGGATGATATGCTTCTCTAACACAATAAATATTCCAGAGTCACTGAGAAGGAACAAGATTCCTGTCATTTTGACTGTTTTTTTCCATTCCCAGAGTATTAGAATAGTGACTTGCAGAAAAGCTATAAAGCTTATCAACTCCTACTAGGGCTGCAAAATCAAAGCCAAAATAGTTCAGCAGATATTTATACAGAATATATTGCTTGCATTTATTCAAGTTCCCTGGTTTTAAATGCATGGGACAGGTGCCTAGGTTTGGTACAGTAAAGTTCTCATTAATGAGCACTTGTTAATGAACAAAGAAAAGAAAAGAAAAGAAAAGAAAAGAAAAGAAAAGAAAAGAAAAGAAAAGAAAAGAAAAGAAAAGAAAAGAAAAGAAAAGAAAAGAAAAGAAAAGAAAAGAAAAGAAAAGAAAAGAAAAGAAAAACAACCAGCCAAAAAAAAAAAGTTGACTCTTCCAAATTACAAAAGTAATGCAAAAAATCTAAATTTTATTTCTCATTTTTAGAGGTGCCCAATGTCTCCACACATTCCACTTACAACCTCTTCCATACCTCACAGAACCACTTGTAACACAGAGATTATACAGTTACCTAAATCACAAAGGAATTCCAACAATGACTAAAAAGAACATACTGTGACTCTGAAATGTTCTGATAAAAAGAAAACAAAAGAAATGCAAAAATACTCCCCACAAAGGTAAGTAATCATTTCTGATGTGTGCAATAGTCCCAGCATGTGCTGACATCTTGCCCAGCTTAATACATTAGTAATACTTTATGGTTTAACATTAAGAACATATTTAAGTAAGCAGTTAATTGAGATTAAGACCACATTTCCAAGTTATTCCCAAATCCTCATCCTCACAGGGTTCTCATTATATGCAGCTGAGTTCACCATCTTTTCAGAGGTACCTTCTCCGAGGACTGCTATCAAATATTCATCACAAGGAGACTTAAACCTGCTCATCTAGGTACACCAGCTTAGTTCATGCTGGATCATAACAAAGCCCAGCTCCCAAGTAAACCTTGTATGGATAATTGATGAGAACTGGAAAAGGGGGCTACCTCCAGTTGTGCAGCAAAGACAACGAGAAGAGCAGCAACCATGGCATTCACCAGAAACTGGGATTTATCATGGCACCAGCTGTAAAGTACAGGCTAAAATAGATATCACACAAGCCAGAGCCTGTGGTGCATCTACAACAAAAGCAGCAAAATATGGTTTGTTATAGCTGAAAGAGCCTGACAGCTGAAAATGAATCTTTATACCTGACAGAACTTTTCATACACAAGAAGACT
>VWYO01004285.1:0-12162 GCA_013400275.1 Rhadina sibilatrix
CAGAGATCGACCAGGGCAGCTGTGGTGACCCCGGCATCCCCGCCTTTGGCCGCAGACAGGGCTCCACCTTCCGCCACGGGGACACCCTGCACTTCGAGTGCCAGCCCGCCTTCGAGCTGAAGGGCCACAAAAGCATAACCTGCCAAAAGAGCAGCCAGTGGTCTGCTCAGAAACCTGTGTGTGTTTGTAAGTCTGGGCAGGAGCTCCAGGGCAGCGCCCCGCGTCCTCCGAGGGGACCCGGCCGTGGGGGCACAGGTGGCACCTGCAGCCAGGCTGGGGAGAGGTTTGGGCTCTTCCCTGGGCAGAGCAGAGGGAGCTTTGGGGCTCTGCCTGGCCTGTCCTCAGGGAAAATCAATCCTCCGTGGCTGTGGCACAGGCAGGACAGGGCCAAATTCAGGATTTAACCCTGGATTCTTTTTGGGGAGGGAGCTTTGGGCTGTGCTGGGCTCACCCTGCCCTGCCCTGAGGGAAAATCACTCCTCGGTGGCTGTGGCACAGGCAGGACAGGGCCAAATTCAGGATTTAACCCTGGATTCTTTTTGGGGAGGGAGCTTTGGGCTGTGCTGGGCTCACCCTGCCCTGCCCTGAGGGAAAATCACTCCTCGGTGGCTGTGGCACAGGCAGGACAGGGCCAAATTCAGGATTTAACCCTGGATTCTTTTTGGGGAGGGAGCTTTGGGCTGTGCTGGGCTCACCCTGCCCTGCCCTGAGGGAAAATCACTCCTCGGTGGCTGTGGCACAGGCAGGACAGGGCCAAATTCAGGATTTAACCCTGGATTCTTTTTGGGGAGGGAGCTTTGGGCTGTGCTGGGCTCACCCTGCCCTGCCCTGAGGGAAAATCACTCCTCGGTGGCTGTGGCACAGGCAGGACAGGGCCAAATTCAGGATTTAACCCTGGATTCTTTTTGGGGAGGGAGCTTTGGGCTGTGCTGGGCTCACCCTGCCCTGCCCTGAGGGAAAATCACTCCTCGGTGGCTGTGGCACAGGCAGGACAGGGCCAAATTCAGGATTTAACCCTGGATTCTTTTTGGGGAGGGAGCTTTGGGCTGTGCTGGGCTCACCCTGCCCTGCCCTGAGGGAAAATCACTCCTCGGTGGCTGTGGCACAGGCAGGACAGGGCCAAATTCAGGATTTAACCCTGGATTCTTTTTGGGGAGGGAGCTTTGGGCTGTGCTGGGCTCTCCCTGCCCTGCCCTCACTCCTCCATGGCCATGGCACAGGCAAGACAGAGACAAATTGAAAATTTAACCCTGGATTCTGTGTGCAGAGGGAGCTTGGGGCTGTGCTGGGCTCTCCCTGCCCTCAGGGAAAATCACTCCTTGGTGGCCATGGCACAGGCAGGACAGGGCCAAATTCAAGATTTAACCCTGGATTCTTTTTGGGGAGGGAGCTTTGGGCTGTGCTGGGCTCTCCCTGCCCTGCCCTCACTCCTCCCTGGCTGTGGCACAGGCAGGACAGGGCCAAATTCCAGATTTTAACCTGGATTCTGCTCTCTGCCCCTCAGTTTTCCCTCCTGATCCGGCGCTCTCCAGGCTCCCTCCTGCTGGGCCTCGGTTTTGCCTTTGTTGCCCGGATTCTCAGCAGGTTTGGGGTGTCCTGCTCTCTCTGGTGGCTCGGGATCACATTTTGGGGGGGTGGAAATGGGAGTTACTGCCCAGACCCCGTGGGGTTTTAATGCTCTCGGTGTCCTCTGCAAATACATTGGGCAATTTGCTTTATTGCCCTGACAGGACCTTCCTGCAGGGACAGCGCTGGGTTTGGGCACTGCCACAACTCCCAGCAGGATTTCTGTGTGTGCCCAGTTGGTGATAACCTCACTCTTCTTTTTATCTCCCTCTTTTCTGCTCTGTTGGCTCTGTGGAAACCTTGGGGCAGGGTCTGTGGTGCAGGGGAGCGAGGCTGAGCCTGGGAAAAAAACCAGGAGAGGAAAACCCACGTGAGAAAGGGGAGAATGGAGAGGAGGGGGTGGAAAAAAAACCAGAAATGTTGTTTTTAGACGTGCAGGTGACAAGCTGGGTGAGATTCCAGTGGAAATGTGGTGTGGCAGGAGCTGATCCTGGAGCTGGGGGTGGGAAAAGCAGATCCTGCAGAGCTGGAGGAGGCTCTGGAGGAGCTGGGGGAGAACTGGGGGTCGTGGAGAAGGGGGAAAACCAGTTTGAAGTCAGTGCCTTTCTTTTCAAACACTGGTTTAAGCTCGGAGAAGTGCCTGGGGAAAGGAAGCAACTCCTCTGAGTCCTTTTCCAGGTGCCGTCCCTCCCTTCCTGTTTGTTTTTTGGTTTTTTTTCTTTTCCCTTTGTAAGCAAATCAGCTGGATATTGAAATATTGGCGTTTTTCCTGCTTATCTGGGAGGTGGGAAGCGTTAGACTGGTTCTGTGCTGGCTTTTCCTTTTAATTTCCCGGAATTTCAGGTGACTTTGGACGACTGGGTGGTGGTTGAGGCTGGTGCTGAGAGTTCAGAGTGAGAGTAAAACCTGTGCTTTGTGCTCAGGGCTGTCCCAGCAGAAGAGAAAGGAGACTTTTTGGTGAAACAGGGTTCTTGATATTGACCAAGGCAAACCCCATCCATGCAAAGCAGGGATGGTTCAGTCACAATAAGCCCAGTGTGATCTGTTCTCTGTGGCTCTTGGGATGTTCATGGAGCAACGTGCAGGCTGTGGGGGGGAAATCTCTCACAGGCCCCTCCAGACCTTCACCCCTTTATTTTTTTTGTGGATTTATTGTGGAGCAGGAGAGGCCAGAGGACAGAATGAGTCTGAATTCCAGGTGGGAAATGTTGGGAGAGCATCGGATGTGAGGGTGGCGGAAATGAGGGAACCTCGTTTGGGAGCTGCTGGTTGGGATTTGGGGAGCAATCTGGGGGCTCTGGTGTGTGCCAGGGGCAGCTGGAGGTGGAGCTGGGATTTGGGGAGCAGGGAGATGGGAAAAAGAATTTGGGAGCTGGGAGTTGGGATTCAAGAGCTGGGATTTGGGAGCAGGAGTGAGGAGCGGGTATTTGGGAGAAAGAATTTGGAAGCTGGGAGTTGGGATTTGGGAGCAGGGATTGGGGAGAAAGAATTTGGGGAACAGGAGTTGGGAGCTGGGATTTGGGAGGAGGAGCTGAGCAGGGATTTGGGAGAAAATTTGGGGAACAGGGATTGAGGAGCAGGAGTTGGGAGCTGGAATTCACAGACCAGGGATTTGGGAGCAGGAGCTGAGGAGCTGAGATTTGGGGAGCAGGGATTTGGGAGAAAGAGTTTGGGAGCAGGATTTGGGAGCAGGAGTTGAGAGCAGGGATTTGGGAGCAGAAGTTGAGAGCAGGGATTTGGGAACAGGGAGTTGAGAGCAGGGAGTTGAGAGCAGGGATTTGGGAGCAGGAGTTGGGAGCAGGGATTTGGGAGCAGGGATTTGGGAGCATGATTTGGGAGCAGGGATTTGGGTGTCTGGGTATCTGTTCCTGTACTTTGTGAGGGTCTGGGTGTTTATTTCTGTACAATTTGAGTGCCTGGGTGTCTGTTTCTGTGCAGTTGTGTGTGTCTGTGTGTTCCTGTTCCATTTGGGTGTCTGTTCCTGTTCAACGTGGGTGTTTCAGTGTTCATTTCAGTACAATTTAGGTGTTTATTTCTGTACAATTTTTGTGTCTGGCTGCCTGTCCCTGTTCAATTTAGGTGTCTGGATGTTTATTTCTGTACAATTTTTGTGTCTGGCTGCCTGTCCCTGTTCCATTTGGGTGTCTGGGTGTTCATTTCTGTAAAATGTGGGTGTCTGGGTGTTTGTTTCTGTGCAATTTTTGTGCCTAAATGTCTGCTCCTGTTCAATTTGAGTGTCTGGGTGTTTATTTCTGTACAATTTTTGTGCCTGAATGTCTGCTCCTGTTCAATTTGAGTGTCTGGGTGTTTATTTCTGTACAATTCAGGTGTCTGGCTGTCTGTTCCTGTTCCATTTGGGCGTCTGGGTGTTTGTTTCTGTACAATTCAGGTGTCTGGCTGCCTGTTCCTGTTCCATTTGGGTGTCTGGGTGTTTATTTCTGTACAATTCAGGTGTCTGGCTGCCTGTTCCTGTTCCATTTGGGTATCTGGGTGTTTATTTCTGTACAATTTTTGTGTCTGGCTGCCTGTTCCTGTTCCATTTGGGCGTCTGGGTGTTTGTTTCTGTACACTTTGGGTGTCTTTCTCTACAGTTGGAGTGTCTGGCTGTGGGTGATGGCTGAACAACTTCTCTGTGTCCCTCACCACCCTGCACTGCTGTGATCAGCTCTGCAGCTCTGTTGTTGTCTCCACAGCTGGCATGTCCAGGCTTGGGGGATGTGGTGTCTTCCTCAGGCCAGGGCAGTTCCACACCCAGAGCTCCATTTTGCCCAGAGTTTGTTTCCTTTTCTGTTTCAAAACGGGCTCAGATAAATATCCCTGAGGGAAACCCCTCCTTGTGCTCCCTCAGCTGAGGTTCCTGCTCTGATCTGGGGATAGAATATTCCAGCTGAAGTTTCCCGTGGCTGAGGGGATGATTCTGTTTATAAAGGGAGAATCAGCTCCGTAATTCCAGCTCTGGAGTTGCTCTCTCTCTGCTGACGCTGAGGATGGAAGATGTGCTGAGGGAGAGGGACGTGCCAGAGCTGCCAAAACCTCCAAATCCAGGGTGGGAATTGCTGGTCAAACATCCTCGTGCGGAGTAGAGAGAGGAAAAAAAAAAAAAAACCAAAACGAAAAAAAACAAGACAAAACAATTTTCTGATTTTATTTGCAATGGGAGGCCCCCAAAATTCGCTTCAGGAGGTTTATTTGACAGAAAGAGTGAGGTCTTGGTGTTCCTGAGGGGTGATTCTGCAGTTCAGTCTTACAAGGATCTTTGTTCTTCCCTTCCCTGCTCCTCCTGCCATTCCCAAGTTTCCATCCTGTGCTTTCCTCTGGGTGCTTGACCCGTGCCAGGCAGCGCCGTGGGGGGACGATGGTGGCACCAGGAGTGACAATAAATGCCAAAATCTGGGCATTGGGCAGCCAAGGCAGCCTTCCTGCCTTGGTTTAGGTGCCCCCTGCCATTTCTGGGAGAGTCATCCCAGGGAATTGCTGGGATTTCTGCTGCAGTTTGTTGGGGAAATCCAGCTTTTCTGGACGTGTCTCGTGTTTGACAGGGAATTCACTGGTGGGGGAGTAAAAAGGAGGGGATTTGTGTCAAAAAAAAAATTCATGGGGAGGGGAGGTTCTGGCTGGTTGGCGTCGCTCAGCAGAGTTTTGGGGTTAATGTGGTCATTCCTGGGCATGTTTGGGTGTGGGGATAAATCTGTTAGTTCCTGGCAATGTTTGAGTGGATTGGGAACAAGCACGTTCATTTCTGGAAGTGTTTGGGTTTGAGATTGACATGGTCATTGCTGGGAATGCTTGGATGGATTTGGGATAAATCTGTTCATTCCTGGGAATGTTTGATGGGGTTTGGGATAAATGTGGTCATTCCTGAGAATGCTTGGATGTATTTGGGATAAATCTGTTCATTCCTGGGAATGTTTGATTTGGGTTTGGGATAAATCTCTTCCTTCCTGGGAATTCATTCCTGGGAATGTTTGATGGGGTTTGGGATAAATCTTTTCATTCCTGAGAATGCTTGGATGGATTTGGGATAAATGTGGTCATTCCTGGGAATTCATTCCTGGGAATGTTTGATTTGGGTTTGGGATAAATGTGCTCATTCCTGGGAATGTTTGATTTGGGTTTGGGATAAATGTGCTCATTCCTGGGAATGTTTGAATGGATTGGGAGCAAATGTATTCATTCCTGGCAATGCTGGATTCTGTTTGGGGATAATTCTGTTCATTCCTGGGAGTGTTGGGGTTTGGGGCTAAAGTTCTTCATTCCTGGTTGTTTTTGAGTGGACTGGGGGCAGATGTGTTCATTCCTGGGAGTGTGTGAGTGGATTTGGGATCAGTGTGTTCGTCCCTGGGTCTGTTTAACTGGGCTGGGGATAAAGGTGTTCCTTCCTGGGAATATTTGAATGGGTTGGGGACAAATGTGTTCATGGGTTGGGGACAAATGTGTTCATGGATTGGGGATAAACATGTTCACTGCTGGGTGTATCTGAATGGATTTGAGATAAATGTGTTCATTAACATTCCAGTTGTTCCTCCCCAAAAAAAATCTGCCACAGGGGAGCGGTGGCTGGCCAAAAGTGTCCCCCCTGCCCCTGGTGGGGCACCCAGCACACCCCAGGCCCAGCAGCTGGATCCCTTCCAGGCTGGGATGGGCCCTGAGGTTGTTGGGAGTCCTTGAGGACCCATCCTCACCCTCTCCCTGCCTTTGATCCGAGGGGTTTGGAGCAGCAAATCCCTGGGGAAACGCTCCTCATGCCCCTGGGCAGAGATCCAGCCTGTCCTGGCAGGGAGCAAAGCAGAGAGCTGCAGGCAGGATTCCCCTGATCCCACCTGGGACTTGCAGCTGCTCTTCACAGCCCTTTTCTGGACCAAAAGAAATGGCCACAAACTTCCAGCTTCTTCTGGCCACTGCAGGAATTCCCAAGGGAGACTGCTGGGAGTGGGAGAGTTCTGTTGGGGATCCCAGGAGCTCGGGAGAGGATCTTGGTGCAGAAGCCTTGGAGCACATCCCAGGAGCAGAACTGCAGGATCCCTGGCCCAGCCCTGTCCCAGGGTGGATCAGCAGCTCCCAGGAAGTTTTTTAAAAAAACTTCAGCTGGTTCCCAAAGCCAATCCCTGCTCCTGCTGGAGTGGGTGGCAGTGAAACCTGCTCTTCCCTGCACATCTATTTTAAATTCAGTGATATTTTCCTCAAGATTTGGTTCCCAAAACCTGCCTTGGTTTTCTTTCTTCTCCTCATACCTGCAGTCCCACCCCCGGACTGAGCTGAGTTTTGTTGCTCTGACATAACAAGAAGCTCCCAGTTCATTTTGCTCCAAACTCCTTCCCTCACCTCCCACTTGCCCTGTGGTGCCTCAGGGTTTTCAGGAGGAAAAGGCACCAGGAGATGCAGGTTTTTTATTTTTATTTTTTTCCCCCCCCCCTTGGAATAACAGATAAAGAGGAAAATAGAAAATGTGAAGCACTTTGCTGCTCAGCTGGGGCACTGCCAGCTCTTCCCAAGTCAGGAATGCTGGGCACTCACCAGGGTCCTGATGAGCTCCTGCTTTTCCAGGCTGTCACCAAGTTCTGCCCAGAAGAAGGATTTTTGGAAAAAAAAGGAAATGCAAAGCAGGAGTTTTTCTCCAGTCTCCCAGCTCTCTCCCAAGAGGTCAGAGTCTGTGGGAGCAGGATCTAAAAACAGAGAGGAAAGGCAGGAGTTTTGGATTGTTTCCATGGAAACTGCAGTTATTCCAGTGATTCCTTGCCTGGATTTCAGCTCCTGACCCCGCTGCCTTTCCTGCTCCCATGGCCTCTCCTTGGGATCAGCCCTGGGTTCTCCTGCAGGAGCAGCAGGGATGGAGTGTCTGGAGCCAGGAACAGGAGAAGAGAGGTGGTCTGGGAGGAGGCAGGATCTGGAGAAGGCAGAATAAAAGAGAAAAAAACAACTTGAGAAGAGAAAGGAGAGAGGAGGAGGAGAGAGGAGAGAAGAGAAGAGAAGAGAAGAGAAGAGAAGAGAAGAGAAGAGAAGAGAAGAGAAGAGAAGAGAAGAGAAGAGAAGAGAAGAGAAGAGAAGCTGCAGGAACTTCTCCTGCCTGATCCATGTTCACATCCATGTCCCTCTCCTGAGGGAAGAACCAAGGAGCTGCTCCTTCCTTGTTTCCCTGCTCTAAACCAAGGCACAACCCTGGTGCTGCTTGTGGTAACTTGAACAAATCCCTGTGCTGGCTCAGTCACGACGTGGCCTCGCTGCTCTGTGATTTATTCTGTATTTAATGAAGGGATTTTTCTCATTGCCTTTGCAGCACTCGGTCAGCAATAACAATTATTGACCAATACAATGATTGGCAAATAGAGCAATTATTGACTAAATCAGCGTTGTAAACAGCCCCCTGTGCTGTGCATGTCATGAAATGGCCTCTCCTGGCATTTAACAAGGGTAATAAATATTAATTGCAGCCAGGGCTGCTCCCAGCCTGGTGCTGCTGATGGACAGCAGGGCTGGCCTCTGTCATGTTGTGGGTGACTCCTGCTGCTGAGGGCTCTTTGGGATGCTCCAGCAGCACCAGACAGGTGGAGCTGGGCTGTCTCCCACCTTTCCTGCTGCTGCCATCATCTTCCTCCTGACAGCCTGGCCCTGCCTGGGCCACGTTGTCAAACAGCTCCTGGTTTGTCCCAGCGTCCAGCTCCAGGGAGGCTGGCGTGGATCCCAGAGCCAGAGCTGAAACCTCCTTCCACAGTGAGGAAAAACCTCCTTCCACAGTGAGGAAAAACCTCCTTCCACAGTGAGGAAAAATCTCCTTCCACAGTGAGGAAAAACCTCCTTCCACAGTGAGGAAAAACCTCCTTCCATAATGAGGAAAAACCTCCTTCCACAATGAGGAAAAACCTCCTTCCATAGTGAGGAAAAACCTCCTTCCACAGTGAGGGAAAACCTCCTTCCACAGTGAGGAAAAACCTCCTTCCACAGTGAGGAAAAACCTCCTTCCACAGTGAGGAAAAACCTCCTTCCACAGTGAGGAAAAACCTCCTTCCACAGTGAGGAAAAACCTCCTTCCACAGTGAGGAAAACCCTCCTCTGCTTCGAAAGATGAAGAAAATCATCATCTCACAGACACCATGGTCTTGTTCATGAACCTTGTGGCGTCCTGGGCTGTTGTTCCTCTCTGGAATGTGATTCCAGCTCCCCTCTCCATCGAGGAGAGCTTTTTCCTGGCCACAGCTTGGGCCAGTGGCCCTGCTCCTCCAGCTCCAACTCGCCTCTCTCCTCACTGATCTTAAGGAAAATCAAAATCCTCATTTACTTCCCTGCAGCGGAGACTCTTGGATGTTGTGGTTTTTTTGTTTTTTTTTTTTTTTATCAGCTCCTCTTTAATCTGTCACTTTGTTTTATCTGGCAAAGGTTAATTTTATATTCTTCCCTCGCTCTGCTCCTCTCCCCTTTGTCAGCAAGTCCTTTGTTGTTTTATTTTCTGATCTGGCGACTGCACCTCTCTCTTGCTGGGCTGCTGGAGGTCCTGGCTGAATGCTAATTCACCCCACTGGATTTCAGAATTTAGAGGAGACACCTCGTCCCTGCAGCTGAGACGTTTCCCTGGGTGCAAAGGCATTTATTTTCAATTTTCCCCAGGCAGATTACACCGTGCTTATGCTGACAGAATTATTTGACAGCATCCCCTGATATTTCAGCGTCTGCTAGAGAGAGAGAGAGCTCAAAAAAAAAAAAAAAAAAAAATTCCTGAGGATGTTTCTCAGTTTGTTTTCTCTTTAATCTGCTCTCTTTTGTGGCTGAGAGCAGGGAATGGATTGTGCAGCTCCCTGGCCTTGATAACGTCACGGGGACGTCCGAGTTATTTGATCCCAGCCCATTAAAGTGGTGAGGGGAGACAGAGGGAAAAATAACAGAGGGAGGCAGAGCAGCGATCCAAATAATTGTCTGAATGCCAACCCCAAGCCAGGCTCATCCTCTGTGCCAGGAATTAGGGAGATGGATGTTCCCAATAATGGGCTTTACCAAGGGTGGCAGTGGGGAAGAGGGATGAGCAGAGCATCCATACATAAAATATCCCCAGGTTTGGGCAGGTAGCACTTCAGAGGCAGCCTTGCCTTCCCAAATTAATGGGCCTTGGCAGCTGCAGCCCGGGAGAGATGGAAGCCTTGGAGAGCTGGAGGGTTTGTCGTGCGTGCCTCTTCCCCTCAGCTTCGTTTTGAGCCTGGTTTTAATTATTCCCGTGGCAGTGGCAGCCTGGTTGGGCGCCTCTTTCTGGGAACCAGCAGAAGTCGGGGATTTATTTGTGGTGGGAAGAGCTTCCCCTCCACCAGGGCTGCAGATTCCTCTGGTTTGTCCCAACCCCTGGCAGTCAGGAATGTTCTTGGGCTGTTCCACAGAGCGTCCTGCATCCCCCGCGGTGCTCAGCCAGGTGTAAACGACTTCCCAAGGACGCAAAGAGAGCAAATTAACTCCCAGCTCCTTCTCCAAGGACTCCATTTGTTGCTGTAGCCCCCCAAATATTCCCTGCGGGGTGGGCAGGGTGTGGATGGAAGGAGTTTGATGAATTGCAGTGGGCGAATCTGGAGAGGAGCACGGTGGGGTGGGGGGAAAAATGAGCTCAGCAGATGGAAAGGGCAGATTTTTATTGCAAGCAAGCCCCGAGGAGTCTGCAGCACCCTGGGAGTGGATTTGTCACCTGTGGGTGACAGAGCTGAGCCAGGGGCAGCAGCAGGGGAGGCTGGAGCAGCCTCAGGGGTGACTGAGCTGGCTCCTTGCTCCAGGTTCTGTGGGATGTGCTGGGCTGTGGCCACAGCAAAAAGTGTCGAGGCAAAACCTGGCTCAGTTTCGTGCTGGTTTTATTTTGTACCAGCTCCAGTCACCCGCTGGATTCTTGGGAGGCTTTGCTGAGGGACGTGCAGGAGGATTCACCTGGAAAATGCCAGATCCTGCCTAAGGGGCATTTTCCTCCTGCTGTTCAAGAAACCTGGAAGGGACTGGGAAATGGCAAATCCACCCAAAGTCCCGAAGAACAGGCATTTTTCTTCTCCCAATAATAAAATATTCTGGTTCAGTGATGACCCAAAGGTTTGGATTTAGTGATGACCAAAATATTCTGATTCAGACCAAAAGATTCCAATTCCACGGTGACAAAAAGATTCTGATTTAATGGTGACCAAAAGGTTCTGGTTCAGTGATGACCCAAAGGTTTGGATTTAGTGATGACCAAAAGATTCTGATTCAGACCAAAAGACTCCAATTCCATGTTTCTCTTTAATCTGCTCCCTTTGTGGCTGAGAGCAGGGAGTGGATGACAAAATGGTGTCAAAAATGGTGACAAAATGGTAACAAAAAGGTTCTGATTTAATGGTGACCGAATGCTTCTGAGTCAGTGGTGACCAAAAGCTCCCCTGCTGCTCCTGTGAGGGAGGGAATTGCAGAATTAACGGGAGGGAGCTAATGGAAGAGCCAGGGTGGGCTTTTCCCCTCCTGGTTCTCCACCCACCTGAAGTGTCTGATATTTATTTATTTACATGATGACAGAAGTGCTGTCAGTGGGCTGGGGCAGCCTGGAGGTCGATTTTTCGCTCTCTCCCGGGGCGCTGCATTTGCGGGAACACCCCAGGGCAGGGCTGGCTGTGGGACTGACTCCCCCTTTTTCCCTTTGCAGTTTCCTGCTTTTTCAACTTCACCAGCCCGTCGGGCATCGTGCTGTCCCCCAACTACCCCGAGGAGTACGGGAGCAGCCTGCACTGCGTGTGGCTCATCATCGCCAACCCCGAGAGCAGGATCCACCTGGCCTTCAACGACTTCGACGTGGAGCCCCAGTTCGACTTCCTGGCCGTCAAGGACGGGGGCACGGCCGAGTCCCCCGTGCTGGGCACCTTCTCAGGCAGCCACATCCCCTCCTCGCTGACCAGCAGCGGCCACGTGGCCAGGCTGGAGTTCCAGACTGACCACTCCATGGAGAAGAGAGGCTTCAACATCACCTTCACCAGTGAGCAGCGAGGCCGCTTTTTTGGGGGGTGGGTGTTGGAGTCCAGGGTATTCCTCTGGAAATCCTGGACAGTCNGTGGGGGGTGGGGGGGCTGCCTAAAAGGAGAGGCCGGAGAAAATGACACTAAAGAATTGCAGAGTTTACAAATATAAAAGCTAAAATGTAAAAGCTAAAATGTAAAAGCTAAAATATAGAAGCTAAAATATAGAAGTTAAAAATGTAAAAGCTAAAATATAGAAGATAAAATATAAAAGTGCCCCACCCTTCCTTCCTCTGCCCTTCTTCCCCTCCTTTTAAACTCTAAATTTGTGTTGGAGAGTGCAGAGATGGATCTCGCTAAAACTGTTGGAATTCCAAGGTGGGTAACCCTGAAAACTGGGGATTAATTTGGATTTGCAGTTGGGTGATGCAAAATTCCTCCTTGTTTCCTCTTTGTTTCCTTCTCTTTTCCCCCTCTTTTCCCCCTTGTTTCGTCCTCTTTTCTTCCTTGCTTCTTCTTAATTTCTTCCTCATTTCCTCCTCTTTTCCTCCTTGTTTCTTCCTCATTTCTTCCTCGTTTCCTCCTCTTTTCCTCCTTGTTTCATCCTTTTTCTTCCTCGTTTCCTCCTCGTTTCCNATTCTTTTCTTCCTTTTTTCTTCCT
>VWYO01004286.1:0-17907 GCA_013400275.1 Rhadina sibilatrix
GTAGACTGAATGGTCCAATCCAGGTAAGCCAGAGAAAATGCTGCAGACATAGCAGAGCCTTCTTGATCCTTCATGAAAGGTCCTAGGTGCTGTGGTGAGAAGCTGGAACAGATTTCAGAATGTGTTATCCCTGCTCAGAGGTAGTGTCATGCAGCTGATGAGTGGAAAAACACAGGCAAAAAAAAAATTGCAGAAGGTTGGATTTTTAAATTATTTTATAGCGCTTCAGTGTACCAGGCTCCTCCCCTGCATTGGTGTTTGGATCCAGCCTTGCCATTAAGTTCATCATTGAGAAATTCGTGGGACTTTGCATTTCTTACCATGCTGACCTTTAATGAGTTATTTATCTTTAGTTTCTATTCTGACAGTATCAACAGTATGTTTTTCATAAATATTGTTATTGGCTTTTAGATTTTAAGAAAATTTACATGGATATTCTCCATCAGGGTATTAAATTGAAATTCCTTAAAAGTCTGTAGTACAAAAGTCAAAATAGAAGTGTGTCTAAAGTGCTAGTTCCTTTGAAATGTTTCTGCAGCCAAGCTCTTATAAGAAGTGTCTGTTCAGCAGTGATTCCAGATAGATTTTAATTTTAAAGAGATGCTCCTTACAAGTTTTCAAAACAATTGTTTTCTACTATTAAAGGGAATTTTAAAAGTAGAATAAGAAGAATAAGAAGATTGTTTAGAATGATGATCAAGAGATGGAGTTTCAATTTGAGAGTGTTTTTTTAATAAAGCTAAAAAGGGCTATGCAGTTCTCCTGCTTTTACTCATCCTCAAACTATAAAACATGAAGCTGATGCAGAGTGACAAAATACATTTTACCCACAAGACAGCAGTTTATTTAGTATACATAATACCTTACACAAGCAAATCCTGATCACCACATTTTTCAAGCTTTTCATATAAATAGGTGAATTATGGTTTTGTTGCAACTTTCCCTCAAGGAGATCAGACTTCACAGTTAGTCAGACTTCAAAATTAGTCTTGGACTAATTTTCACAGAGGGCAAATTAGAAGGACATCAACAACCAACATAAACACATTAATAAGCCTCAACTAGTTTGTTGGCTTGCAACAAGGAAAGCTGTGGCCTTGAGCAGCCACAGAGAAATTGGCTTGATTTTCTGAGCAGTAATGGTAGCAAGGTGGCAGATGTTGTTTATGTCCAGTGTTGGAGGACTCCCCTTGAATGCAAGCTCACATTGGCCTGTGACAGACTGATCTGGCACTACAGAGCACTGCATTCCTTTTCCTCTATTTTAGGTAAATTTAACTAAAACCAAATGGATTCCCCCCAGTATTCACAAGTAGCTCTAGCCCTAAAGTTGCTATGTCTCCATTCAAAGTTTTATAGTCTATGCCAGTCTGTCTAAAGAGATTGACAAGAAAAGCACCCATCAAAAATATAATTTTAGTGAATTAATAACAGCAAGGAGTCTTTTGATTTCATAATGCATTTTCCACCATGACTTTCATGTTCTTTTGCAGAGCTCAAAGAAGGCCTGGACACACCTGCATATGGTGTATAATGTGTGTGACATAAAGCACACTGCCCTGCACACTGTTTTTAGACAGAATTTCGAACATGGAACCTGACCCATATCCTCACAACTGCTGTGCTTGAAGATTTCCAGGACTTCTAGTGAGTCCATCAAAGAGCTTGCCTGTTTTGAACTGTTGTTCTGATGATACCATGGTGCACATCTCCCAGGGAAGATCCTTCCTGGATGGCACTTAACATTTTTCTTTTTCCTTTAACTTATCTATAAGGAGCAAATTCTGCAGATAAACAAACACCCTTTACCAGTACACATCTCCATTTATTCTTTCCATCAGTCTGTGCAGACCAGCTCCTCTGGAGTGTATTTGATAATAGTGTGTAACAGGCAAGATTTTGAGAACAGCATATTCAGGACTTACTACAACCCACCCACACACACATTTTCCAAATTTCAAGCCTCGTTTTCATGGTGGTTTTTTGGGTTTTTTTCACTGTAATCATCAGATATATATGTAAATCCTAGTTACCAAATCTCTTGCCATAATAGTGACACCTGTGGGCCACCAAAATTCACCATGGAAATGGTAACACCTCAGCTGAGGTCTTGCTCCTGGAATGTTCTTTACAAGAGGAAATAAAGGTATCTTCTTTGTCCTGAAAATGCAGATTCAGGAAATTTCAGTTGCTCAGAGTTCAGCTGCTGAAAATTGCATTGTGGAACCTAAATTCTCCTGAAGTAAGACTGTACTCAGACTGAGATAATCTGCCATTACTACCCTTCATCTGATGCGAAGACTTCTTAAATATTTCAAAGAGCTCCACAACAGATGGATAATACTGTTGCATGATCAAGAATGTAGTGTTAAAAATTATATTTTACATTTATTTTTTAATAAGATTGGTGCATTTAGTATTGTCAAATTAAATGTCATATCTGGTGGATGAAATTTTTTCTCCTCTTTAGAAGCAACTCTTAAAGAGAAAAACAGTTAGGATTCTCCTGACTTGTATATGAATGATATTTCCTGTTTTATTAGAAATGGGAGCTTTCTGAACAATGTCTAAACAAATAAAATTGTTTACTGCTTGCATGGTAATATTAATATGATCAAAATCAAATCTAGTAAAAAAACAAGTCATCACAGCAAAACAGCATTTTTTGATTTTCTACAAAGAAATTTCTGTAAAAAATTCTGACAAGTTACACAAACTGCAGCCTATTAAAAGGAATATAGCATAAAGGAATCTAGCAAAAAAATTACTTGCTTTGTAAATTTTGCTAGAGGTGTTTACATGCTCTGCACACATTCTTTCTTCCAAAGATTTGTTTCCAACAATGATTGTTTCTTTTTATGTCACTAGCTCTGATACCCTTATAGATGGAGAACAGTTCACGTGAACATTTCCAAACCTCACAATTCATCTCCAAACTGGAATAACAATAGTGCTGAAAAAGAAATGAAAAGCCAGCCACAGCCCCCATGTATACACTGTGAAATAGTAACAATTCTCCTTCAATCCCTTCTTAATTTTTTTTTTTAATTTCACCAGACCACCAGATATAAAACTCATTCTATCCTGGTATTTATATTACTGCTAAAACTGAACATCTCCAACTCCTTGGAAGAGAACTGATTTTCAACCTTATCAGATTTCTTTGAAAATTGCAGGAGAAAGATCTGGAAGAAAATGCACTTTTCTAGTGCTTTTAAAATAAGCAGAAGTGTAAAGCTCATTGAAGACAGGACATATCAGAAGCTTTTCTCAGTAGTTCTAAAAATCATCCAAACTGCAGTCTTTGACCAAAAAAATCAACCTTTGCAACTCATTTGTGACCATCTTAAAATGTCTTGGACTTCTTATTCCTTTTCTGCAGTGCTCCTGGACTGGGATGACAAAGCCAAGAATCTCATTGCTTTCTACAGATGCTGGCCCAAAATTTCAGCAGTGTGTAACCATGTAAACCATGTAATCCCTTGGGCTTCCAGGCATGACACAGCTGCTGCAAAGGGCACTAGACAGGCACTGTTGGGTAGATCTTTATAATTATATCTATATGTTATTTTAAAAATAGCATGTGTAATACTGAAAATGGGCTTAAGATAGAGGGGAACTTTTAGGAAAAGAAAAAAAAAATAAGGTCATAACTTGTCTTGTTGACTGCTTTACTCAGCTGATAGGCAAGATCTGTCTCTGCTTTTACAGAAAATGAGGGGAATATCAGCATTCTTCAGATGGGATGACAATGCAAACAAGTAAAAGTAAGGTTTGCTCTGTAGGACGTGCACAGGCATGGACACCGACTGCTTAATGTGCATCAGGGATAACAAAACACAGAAGATACAACAACATGTTTACTTCTTCACAGGTAAAAATGTCTACGATTCCTTCAATTCTTTCTCTTTGGAAGAAACTAGGACATCAGTGTCTATCCCAAAACTAAACACAGCAAACATCTAATATTTGGAATTGTCAGCCTATTCAGCATGACACGGAGCAAAACTGAGGGAAAAATTTCTCTGAGAATGTTAGTTCCACATGCCACACAAAATAACAATGAGAAAGAAACTAGTTAGATACATCTAAGGTAAAATATTGTATGAGTAGAAAACTGAAGGGAGTGCTAATTTAATTTCTTCTGAAATAAATCTTTGTGTGCTGTGGGGAGATGCAATGCCAGGTCACAAACTACCACCACAATCTCTAACACAATCAAAATATCCCAGGAGCACTTGTCATGGGTAAAGAAATAATTAAAAATAACAAAGTCTTTTACATTTAGATAGTCACTTTCATCCCAAAGGATTTAGAAACTCTTGACAAATTTAAACGTCCACACCAATTTATATGCAGAAAACCTCTTCCACTGCTGAAACAGATAATTTTCCTAAACAACAGTATATAAGCCAGAAAGCAAAGGAAGTTACTTAATCTAAATGAATCCACAGAGGAAATAGAGGAAATCCTATTTCTTTATTTCTTTATTTCTTTTGTCATAGTATAGAAGGTCTGGCAGAAGAGGAAGGAAATAGATTTTGGTTTAACTGAACAAGTTCTAGCTTTAATTCTTTATTGTGGTTTCCATCTGAAGAAACCTGATATTCGAAGCCCATCTGGACATGGTCCTGGGCAACCTACTCTAGCTCATGCTGCCTGAGCTAGTGGGTTGGGCCAGTAAATGACCCCTGGGTGTTCCCTTCAACCTAAATAATTATGTGATTTTCCTTCACAGCTGAAGAAAACATTTATTTTTTGTCACATGGAAACAATCACACAATTTCATCATAAAATACCTACCTGACTGTTTACTCTCGATCTGAGAGAAGTCCCAAATAAATGGCTTAAAAATCCTAAGGTTTGATAAAGGACTGAGGAGATATTTTTCCTATAGTGAAATCAAGTACTCAGCCTTACAGAAAAGAATTTTCTTTGGCACACAATATTGGGGTTTTCCTCCATGGAAAACTGTGGAAAAGGCCAGCTTCTGGTCTGACAGTCTGGCCAGCTTGTAATGCAGAGGTTCTAAAATCTTTGATCTGGTGACTGGGATTGCAGAGTATGCCCATCTGTTAATTGTTCTTAACCCATATTGCAGATCTGGAAATCCTACTGCGCAAGAGACCTCAGCAGTCCTTCCACGAGCACTGTGTCTCCAAAGGCCATCATGGAATGTCTCTGTTGCACAGAAAGACAAAGCTTTCACAAACAGAAGTTTATGAAAGCTCTAAGATAAATGGCTACCCATCCTAATCTAAACTTTAAAAACTAGCATTTTTGAAGTTACTATGGAGGGTGGCAAAAAGCTCAAATCAAGTACTCAAGCATGCAGGAGTATTTTATCAACACACAATGTTCAGTGGTAAACACAAAGCAGATGCTTCAGAGACTGAAGTTTGCAATAAAAATATTTAGCTGATTTTACACGTGGAGTAGGCAAAGACCAAACCCCAGAAAAATTCTTCAGAGAATCTGAAACAATTAAGTGCCCAGCTAATTGTCCTGGAATAACTAAGAGTGTGTTGGGCGTATTGCAAATAAACTCATCTGAAATCCATAATGGGAAGAAAACAACAGAGAATTAAAATTTAAATCTTGATAAATATATACACACACGCGTATGCACACACACTGTCCTGACATTTAAAGGGCAATGCTTAGCCAGCTGTATTTCTATTTTCCTTCACGATTTACAAAAATATGATCCAGGCTAATAATAGCACATAGATAAATGCCCTCTTTCCATATTGCTGTGCTCTATGAAAAGCTTTTTTGAGATAACTATGCCAAATCTCCAGGTGGTGTTCAGGTTGAACTTATATTGGAACAGGGGAAAACACTCTTCTCCATCATTGCTGAGAAACAAATATCATCCCATTCTGGCTGAATATTGATGTTTACAGAATAACTGAGGCTGTATTTTTCTATAAATAATTGGTTGAACTACAAAGCAGAACTATATCATTTTACTTAGCTGAGCAATAATTAGGGCCTCTGTAAGGTTCTGTTGCCCCTGACAAGAAAAAGCCATCTTTCAAAGTGTTTTTGAGGTTTTATATAATGGACTAGCATCTGAAATGTTGGTGAATAAGAAGAAGTCTTTGTAATGATGATATATGTGAAGTTTCTTGGGGGAACCTCCAGTAAAGGCAGCAGCCTGAAGCAGGAGTTAAAAATGTGTATTTATTTTCAAAGTCTCCATATAAAGGTCTGCTTAGAGGGAAAAGTAAATAGCAGTTCTGAGTTTTAAATCAAACTTCCTCAAAAGTTTGGCTGATAACTATTATACTGTCATTTTTCTATAGATTATTTCACACTTGTGACCTTGATATCTCCCTAGATCAGCTCCTAACCACTGTGCCACTCAGAATTGAATTGTGCTCCAAAGCTTGGTGCAACGCTTGAGGGCTACACTTTTTGCAACAGCATGGGAGCATTCAAGGGAGATGCACCACTGGCTGAGGGAAGAGGCATTTGAGTTCAGTTTTTCTTATATTATCAAAAATTACACAGGGAAGAGCTCAATGAGAAGGTCTTGTAGTTTCACAGCAGGACTCCCAGAAACCTTTGGATAAGATAACAGTGTGAAAAGAAGAACTGAAGCAGTAGGGACCCCATCACAAAGGTAAAGTCTGCATCCTGACTCAGTGAAACATATAATCTTCTTCTGTTTGTTAAAACAAAACTGTGCAAAAATACATTTTGGAGATCAGATTTTCTGCTGCTCCCTGATGAAAGAAACATGGCAATAAACCTGCTGTGAGGTGGTAAGTTGCTCAGCCATGTGAAAATGAGCACAGATCCAGACTGTAATATTTGATGATCAATTTGGTGCTTGTTTATTTTCTTTTTCTTTGCGTTATTGTACTTCCATGTTATTCCTTGGACAGATCCATATTCTTTACATAGAACCATAATGCCTGAGGTTGTAACTGTATGACCTCTCTCAGTACAGTCATAAATCTTGCGTTTAGTTTTCCTTTCTCAGCTTTGAGCTGTCTTCTGTGTCACATAAACTTTTTCAAGCACCTCCTGCAGATTTAGAAGGGGTTGAGATTTTTCTTGGGTTTGGTTTGTTTTTTTTTTTCTCCTTCTGGGCACTATGGTGAATTGTGGGTTTCTTGATCCTCCTGCTGCTACAAAGGAACCAGACAGATAATTTCGAAGAGCCAACATCTGTTGCTGGCAGAGGTAAGGTCTTCACGTTCTGGTAACTCCCTGTCCATGCAAAGGGACTTTCTTTTCATTTGCAGTAAACTCTGGTATTGTGCCAGCACCAGGTACTATAGGACACCTCAAAAACTACTCACCCACTGCACTAGGACTCAGAAGAGGAGTCTTCTTTGAGGAGCCTAAGGTATTTATAACTTTTGATGTTGCTCCCTGAAATACCATGGAGCACTCACTGCCTGGCTGACATCCTGTCTTGACCATGCCACAGAGCAGCTGTGCAGAGACATTTTAATATTTGTACTACCAGGCTTGGTGTGGGTTGTTCTGGAATTCTTACTCTGCATGACACACCAGCATCTACCACCTCTTCAATTAAACTGCTTGTTTGTTTGTTTTGTTTTTAATCTAAATCTGACTGTTGGATAATAAACATAATTTGCAGTAAACTGGGTGCACGCAGGTTGTAGGAAGTGAAAATTACTGTGAGTGAGTCGCAACGGATTATTATTTGTGTTCTATTATAATTAATTACTTTGCACAGCTGGGAACCTTGTTACAAGTCTTAGGTGTTTGCAGGAATGAATGGCCTTGTAAAATGTAGCTGGCAGCTAAATCCACTCTTGTCATCCATGCTCGTTTTTGGTGCTCTCAGTGCTGGATAGATGTGCCTGCCAAAGGCTCTCATCGGCCCATTAGTGTCTGGAGTGGTTGTGCTCTTAAAAAGACATTTTTATTGCTCTCTGCCCTTTGAATCATAGTAGCTGCAGACACCTGGGAAATGGTTGATACAAACAGCTAGGAGGAACCAGATAAACAGTCCTTGCAAAAACCACAAATTATGTATATTGATAATTACACACCAGAAGTCATCTGTTGAAACAGAATTATTTTTCAGATCCCTTTCTTAGCCCACTGGTATAATTCAGGACCCCACGGGGCTGTTCATGTAAAGAATCATTAAACCTCCCTTTGGTTTGTGAAGGAATGATGAAAAGAGAGGTGACCATAAAATAAATTTTCTCCCATTATTTTTCCTGCAGTTGAAGTCATTCAATCCTAATAAGACAGATCTAAAAATCAGCTCTGAGGCTTTGATTAGCTCATGAAGAAGTGCCAGTATCAGGGGGTGATTGTGAAGAACTTGAAAAGGCCACAGTGCCTTCTATGGGACTATGTAAGGTTGCATGGTCAATGCAGCCAGTGGGGAGACAGGAACAAAGAAACTCTGGGAAGCAGGTGGGGTCAGAGCATCCTGTTATCCACCACAGCTCCCACGGATGACTCAAGATGTGCAAGATGTCCATCACTGCTGATTCTTTTGGGGGACATTTTGATGTTTTCTGCCACAATGCAAGATACCTGAGTTTGATTCTTAGGCCAAGGACAATAAACATAAATATGGTACAGTTGCCAAGCTACAGGTAAGGAATTGCAGAATCTGCTGTCACAGAATTTATGTTTACTTGAAAAAACACTGCACTGTGTAGTCATTCAAATGTAGGATATATTTTCTCCCATGATGACTGCTTTCTCCTTCTAAGGATCCCATCTAAGCAAAGTTTAAAGGAAAGTGTTTGAGAGAGAGAGAAGGCAAATATACAAAGGAGCTGAAAGCCATTCATCTCTTTCAAAAATATACCTCATTTTAGACAATGATGATTAATGACTGATGCAGGTTTGTTGTTCAAAATAAAATGCAGTTAATTTATCTGGGAGTGGACTGCAATTTAGCCTATTATTTCCTCCCCAGAGACAGCCTGCTGTCTCATGACCAGCTGAAAGGTCTATCAGGTTACAGAAGCAAGGCTTAACCAACCAAGAAAACAATATTAAACCTATGTTTATATTTCAGTTGTCAGAGAACTTCACACCAGACCTTTAAAACTAAAGGCCATCAAAAGGTATGTGCATGTTCAAATAGAGACACAAATGATAGCTTTTGACAGGCCGTATATGCAGTGTGGGAGATATTTTCTGCACAGTCTGAAGTGTGAGTTTATTGGGAAAATAAACATATAGGACAGTGAAAAAGAAGCATTATCAAAGCAATTTCCACTGGAAAATAAAGGTAGTAGGAGTAGTCAGTGTCCAGAAGGCTTGAGTGACTTTGTACATGAGAGGAGAAAGATCAGCTAGGGATTATAATACATTTGAATACATTAAAGAAATATTATGAACATGCACGATACAAAGTGAAGGTGGACAAATGTCTCTGATGGCTAAAGACTGACTCAAACTTGCTGTCAGTCAAGTGGAAGAAAAGAAGTAGTTTCTTCTAGATTTTGATCCAAATTAAATATAAAAAAATCCCTTGGTATAATCATTCTTAAGAATGCCTGGCTGAAGAATAAAGATTAATTTATTTAAAATTAATATTAGTATTTAAAATTAATATTTAAAGAAGACAAACCAAAGGTCAGATGTGATAGGATTTGCTGATCCAATTCACTGAACTTTTGGGTCATAAAGGCAAGCATATTGTGCTATTGAGTGGTACTGTTTTACAGGAAGTTCACCACTGAGATATTATTTTCACTGATTTCATGGTATAAGATTTAAATACATGTATGAACACATTGACCTCAGGAAGTCTTGAAAACACTGGTGTCAAGTGCTCCATGAAATAGAAATTATTAATTTGCCAAAAGTAATTCTATCCAGAAAGAACTTCTTTGTTGGCCTTGCCCATCCAGCATGCTCTGTGATGTCTCTGCAGGGTGCACTGAAATACTTCTTACTTGCTCATGGCTGTCTATTGATGGGGAAACAAGGCATAAGGGTTCAACCTACATTTCAGCCTCATTTGTTTGTTATGTTGACTCCAGAGAACACAGCGGGGAAAAGACTGTTATGCCTGGAGTCAGTACTGGAAATAACAGTTAGAAAAAAGCCACCAAAAGCTACCAAAGGTCTTGATACCTTCACAAAAATAATTCTTCTTGGGAGAACATGGCTGTTTCATGGAAGAAAACGTTACATGAAAGTAGGGATTAGATTCAGTTCACAAAAGTTTAGGTAGCTGCTCTGCAGATGTTACTTGAGTTTTCCAGATTCCTATAATAGTGATCTTGGGGTGCAACTCATCTGCTGAAAGAGGAATATGGGTTGGGTTTTTTTAGATAAGGTAAATTCTTTCCTGAATTATGAACATATAAATTTGGAAACACCAGTTTCTGCAAACTGATCCCAAGATCTGTTTTTTTCCACAAGAATGAAATGGAGAAATACAATTATTCCAGCTAATAGAGTGATATTACAGTCAATATAGACAAGATTTTTTTGAGACTTGAGCAACATTATTTTCTTGCATAAGAACCTAAATGATGGAGCTTCCCAGCTCTTCCAGAGCCTGTCAGTGCAGTCAGCTAAGGATTTGAGCAGAAGGTGCTGGATAAAGATTATCTGCCATGAACACACTTGTCATCTGCATGCTAGAGATTGTTTTTTCTTTTGAGTAATTATCAGGCATAAACCTGCCCTGAAAATTACAGAGGTTCAGAGAAGCACTCCTAGTTCTCTACAGAATTAGTAGTTGTTGTGAGTAAAACTAATCAGATTTGCAGAATTTAATTCAGATAAATTCTTTTTTAAAGGGTTTGTGGGAAGACAGTGCCTTTCAGTTTCATCCACAAACCAACCTCAAGCAGGTTTGATCCCTATATGGGCCAGTCATTCAAGAGTTGGACTTGATGTTCCTTCTGGGTTCCTTCCAACTCAGACTATTTGATTCTCTGAGCTCATGGAGTAGTGTACCATACCCAGACAAACCCAGAGCCTATGGAAGGTGAATATATTGGCTGAAAAGGGGTATAAAAATAGGGATGGGTAGTTAGTCCCCAATATTTGAACAGAGAGCCACCATAACCTCTGGGAAGGACCTCTCTGGCACATGGCCCAAGACAGATTAAACCAAAACTTCAGCACAAGCCCATCCCTCTAAGAGATGAGATTTTACATGCTTATAGCACTGAGTGCCTACTTGAAGCCTTATGTGAATAAAAATCAATCCATTAATATTTTCTATTACAGGTAAAGAAACATCTGAACAAAATAATGAAATCAATCAATCAGAGGATCAGGGGAAAAAACAGAAAAAAATAATCCTGGTAAGCAGGTGTTGCTGTAAAATATAGTCTGTAGAACTATGAAACAGCTCACTATATGCTAGAAGGAGCAAATAGTCCTAAATGACAGTTTGTAGAACTTTTCACAGAAGAAGTCCCACTCATGTGGCTCTAGAAGATTGTGTTACCAGCACCCAACCTGCTCTGCCCCAACAGAGTCAAGACTTTCAGGGCAATTTCTTCACGTGTTCAGACACAGTAGTGACGAGCCTGCACATAAGAGCTGCCCTTTTCTTGGGAGGAGAAGATATCAAAGAAGACAATGAATGTTGGCAGCCACTGTGATGACAGCTTTAGGAAGTCTGACTGGGAGATCATTTGGGATGTGAGGGGCAACCACACCTGAGCGCTGCCTGAATGCCCTTGGGTATTGCAGCAACCAGTTTCATAACCAATATGTGGTATCTCTGGGGCTCCCAAAACAGGGAAAATTAAAAGAGAATACATGGAGACAGAGAACATCCTGAAGAACATTTAGAGCAGCAAAGGTTTGTGAAGTCAAGAGAAGGTTATGGCAAAGGGAATTATAAAAACACAAACACATCTTTTAGCTTCTTCCTACCAGCTCCACTTGGACTGACCAGATTCTGTTGTCCCGCCCCACTCTGCTTTTGCAGGAAAAATTATGCTTCAGTTCAAACAAAACATGAAAGAAAAGAGCAGAAAAGGAAAACAAAGTGTCTTGGGTTATGGAACCAAAAATGTACTTGTTAAAAGCAGTTGGAGAGATGTTCTTCTTTATCTCTTGTAACTCTAGGAGAAGGGGGGCAGATGCCTTCTAATAATGGGCCAGCTGTTAAAACCAGGTGGGGCAGTGTTTGTTATCTCTTTCACCACCCCTCCCCCCTCCAGGGGGATATTTTCTGCTGATGGGCCATTAAAGCTCACCAATGATAGGACACATTCCATCATCCCATTGTGAGATGCTCCACCCAACCATTGGGAGAGCCGGCCATTCCTACCTGGATAAAAACTGAGATGTAGGAACACAAGGTATCTGGTTCCACTGGATTCCTGGAGGAAGACTGGACCCTTCTCTCTCAGGATCATCTCTGCTCCAACAGAACCACACCTGCCACTCCAGGATGACTTACTTTTGGACTGCTTCAAACACCCTGACAAACAGGGTTGTATTATTCCATTTATTTTATTTTACCTTTTTTTTTTCTCTCTTCTCCTATTAAATTGTATCTCTGACTGGGAGTCTCACTGGTTTTGCTTTCAAACCAGCACACAAAGCCTGTTCTTGTTGCTCAATGTAGGAAAAGGGAACAAAAAAAAAAAATCAACTGAAGAACCAGAGGAATCAGCTGAGGGAAAGAATCTTCAAGCAACCACTGGAAATATGAATTCTGCCAGAAAGGACCTCAGCAGCTGCTGTTTTATTGCGTATTTTGTTTCTGAAAGGTGTGAAAGAGCCTGACAAGGATGTAGATGAAGATTCACTGTAACAACTTGAAGCTGAGGGAAGTCTGGCATTTTCCTATGAGTGACAGGTTAAAGTTATGACAGAAGAGAGCTTTTATTTTCCTTGTATGTTCCACATTTCAGTCGTACTTGATTGCCCCGGGCTAGTACTTGGCACACAGACACTGATAAATCTGAGTTCCAAAGGCAATATTATGTACTACTCAGACATGCAGCACAGATGACACTGCTTAGCTGACTGTTACCTGTAAAATCTAATTAAAATCAATAAAGACTTGTAGCTGGAGGTCTATGTTTTATCAGAGCACGAAAATGAGACAAAACTCCCAATAACAGTGCTTTGTTTTTCCATTTATCTTTGCAGATATCTTACAGTAGCCCGTGAACAACCCTCACTTCAGGATATTTACACTATACCTGACCAAAGTTTATCTGTCAACCCTGTAGGAATACTGGCATAGTTAACATTTTCTTCAACCCTAAATCTGCCATGGGATTAATCCTTTGCTCTTTAGTGACAAGAAGGAAAGTAGTTTTAGGCTAACATCACTGTTAAACTCTGCAATAACCTTTCTAATGGAATAGCTCTGAGACCCAGCAGCTTGACTTCCATCCAGAAGTTTTTAGCGTGAAAAACCAATTGTCTTATCTCAGAAAATGCCCTAAACAATGCCTTTAAAGAGGTATAAAGGAAGAAAACACAGAATCTGAAATAGGATCTGTTGGCCTGCTTCTTCACAACTAACATTTCTGTCAGGGATTTCTCAAGTTGTGAAAGATCCAGAGTCCAATCTGTGGTTTGAGATCATGCATCTGGCTGGTACTTCTTTATTTCTCCTTCTTTAAAATACCAAACTTTGGTCAAATACAGAATTCTTAGGTGACATCTCTGGTAGCTATCATACTAGTGTTTCCTAGAGTCAAATTCCTCTTTCACCACAAAAAATGGTACAAAACAAAAAAGTCAGTTTGAGTTCTTTTTACCCAGTTCTCCATGTACAAGGTTTCTAAGCATCATGGAATGTCTCTGAAGATCATTGATCTTGAGAAGCATATAAAAGAACTTCATTTTCCATGTAGCTTTGTACATTATATGTTCCTCAACAGCAACACATTAGCCTTTTTTCACTTTCTCAACTGTAGGCAGCCTTCTCCATCGCCAAGAAACAGCCAGCTTGTAGAGGCTCCAAGTCCATGTCCTTACAAAATCATCTAGAGATTGCCTTGCCAATGAAGAGGATTTAACATAAACAGGCTCATGTAGCTCCAGTCCTGCTTCCAGTACCCAGTATTGGTTGTCATTAGCACATACATCTTGTGGATAAATCTGGAAATCTCCCTCTGCCCATTTAAGTATGGCAGGAAATCCACTCATCTGTTTTGTGAGAACATCAGACTGCTGGGTTTATGAATGTTGCAACTAATTAAAGGCAAAACAACCCAGTATTTCCCATGTGCTGTTAAGAGAACAGTACAGTTCTTTTAATTTTTCCTTCACCAACTCACTGCCTACTAATGGTGTATGTCTCAAGTGGCAATATAAAATTGAAATGAAAGTATCATCCTGCTATTGATGTCATCAATATTTTGATTTCTTAATATTAAGCATAAAAGTTGTGACCAAGTATTTGCTGATTCTTCTTGTTGATTCATTTGTGATGATATCTTTTTTTTATTTCTGCATTACAGATGCAAAGTTGTTAAGATCTGTATTTTATATGATTTTTAGGTTGGGCTATTGGTTGCACCAGAAGTCCAGGGCTCTGTGTGACTTTTAAGACCAGAATGATTTGATATGGAAGCAAAGAGTCAAATGAGTTTCCAGTCTCCAAGCCCTGCATCCAGAATACTCAGTCACTCCTATGCACCTTGCATTTAGATAGTAAGACCACCAGATCTACAACAGTTAATTAACTAACCTGGCATTTAGCACTGCTTTAAATTTTAAAAAGGGAAGGGCAAAAAACCCCCAAACCTGAAACTTTTACTCTGAGCACATTTTTCAATATATTTCTAAAACTGTGGTAATGAAATCACTTTTCTGTTAAGGGTGTGCAACCATCCTGACAGATAAAGATCGCTTTTGGCTTCGATGCATTATTCTGACAAGGATTTAGCCTTGTCAAAAAATTTAAAATTATGTGAGCTGAAAATACTTATTATTTTTTTTACCCATTACTGTGGTACCAAATCCATGAGAGAATAGTGATTTCTGGGTAATGCCAGTTGTGTGTGTTTTCTCCCTTTTTACAACTGTTTATTTTATCTTCCTCTGCTAGTTTTTGAGCTATAATACCATCCCTTTATTTATCAGAATTCTATGCCTGTTTTTGATATGTAGAGATACCCACAGGCTCCCCTAACCTTGTCTCATGTTGCTGTGTTGTATGAATTATTCAGAAAGTTTAGCTTTTGAAGTGGTCAGTAATTACATAACTTAACATTGAGATAAAAGACAGAGAAAGAACATGAAGAGACATCACAGAACAGATTTTCTATCCTTCAAGTACAGTCTTAGTGTATAAATTTTAGAGACAATGTGTAATTAAACAAGTATCTTTAATGCACTTTGTAGCATTTTACATTTTCAGAGTTCAAGGTTTCCCCCCTGCTGCCTAAGGAGCACTTAGCTTCTCATTTCCTTTATCCCCATGCCTACCTTTTGAACTGTTCTTCTTGAGGTTAGTAAATCCTTAAAACACCGGATTACAAGAACTAAGAATGTAAGAAGTGTCAATCATATGTGTTTAGGTCAATACCAGACCTGTATATGACACTGCAGAAAGAGGCACTGTTTCAGGAGAAGACAAAAGCCTGACCTCTCTCCATAGATTCTTTCCTCACTTAAAATGGTTCTGCTGGAATGTCAGGGTAGGGGGTTATCTTCATCTTCTTCATTTAGTATTTGTTTTGTATGTATTTGCATTCTTTCAAACACTCTAGTATGTTTGTCTCCAATACCTCCTAGTGGAAGCAAATCACAGAAATACTTTTTAAAACCCCTTTTAAGTCTCCTGGCAGTTTCAGCAAGTGATCTCTGGTTCTAGTGTTGCAGGATTTGGGGAGAAGCAGTTCTACATTTTCCTCTGCCTGTGTTATTTTTTTTTTTAGAGTTCAGCAGTATGCAAGCTTTGTTTACATTCTTTTTCTTAGGATACATTACTTTGTCTACACCAACATTCATCCGTCACCTTTTTGACCACTTTTTGAACACTTGATGTAATCCCTTGTCACTGATGCAGCTTCTGGTTACTCAAAAGATGTTAATGCCATCCTCACATTTCAAGGTATCACATTTCCCTTTTCAATCATTGACAAAATAATGAATAAAACTGATCTCAACACTCAACGCACAGTAGGAGCCACTGCTGAGTTTTACCCAGCCTGAAAACCACTAAACCCCCTACTCTGCTCTTCTTGACCTTTAACCAACTTTAAATTCATAGCAGGACATTCCTGCCAAACTTGTAACAACTTCATAACCTTAATAAAATTTTGCTGCAGAAACTTGTTGAAGGTCTTTTTAAACCCCATATTTCTCAGGTTCACTGGATCTCCAGTTACACACCTGCTGAAACCCTGATAGAGCAGCAGCAGAATGGTGGGACAAGGCATTGCTCATCCATCCCCAGCAGTCTGTGCACTCCATAATCTTCTTTCCTTCCAACTCTCAGAGCTTACTTGTAAGAGAAGTCCCCCCCCTGTAAATAAGACTCCTGTTGGAAATCTTGACATAGCTTTTTGGTCTAATACTTCATGTGTATTTACCTAAAATAAGTGTAGCTCCTCTGACTGGTCTGCTAGGAATACATTAAGTACAGGAACTTCCACAGCATCTTTAATTTTGAAGAATTTATTGAACTTCTCTGCCTTATCTCTTCTCGGTGCACCTCTGACATCACAGTGAGCAAGCCCACCCACCAATTTTCTAGCAGGATGCCTTTATTTAAATAAAAAATTGATCTCAGATGAAGCATAATTTGAAAGGTGGCCTTCAGAGTTTTTTAGCTCTCTTGATTTCCTGGTTTTTGACTTGTCCTGACTTTTCATTCAGTTACACTTACCATTTTTAAATACCAGCCTTTTCCATGGGACAGTATCCTTGGTGTTTCATTGAACCATAGAACCATAGAATGCTTTGGATTGAAAGGGATGTATAAATACCATTTAGTTCAACCCTCTGCAATGAACAGTAACATCTTCAGTTAGATAAGGTTGCTTAAAACCCCATTCAGCCAGACCTTGAATGTTTCCAAGGATGAGATGTCATCAGAAAACTTGAGGATTCATTTGATCTCACTGTCTATGTCATTGATGAAAACACCACTCATCACTCTTCTCCATATGATCACTGAGACATTGCTTTCTTCTCACTGGATGCAGCCATCCAGCTAATTCCTTATCCAAATTCAAGGTCCTGACTTTACTCTTTGCTTAGCCCATATCCCAGTGGAATGCAAACTCCACCAGTGTGTGATCACTGCACTCCAGACGGCCTCCAGTCTTGTCACTGATTAGTTCATTTGTGCTGATTTGTAACAGTTTCTTATGAAGCTGTTCCGCACTTTTATGAGATTGCTTTGTTTTCAAAGTTGTAGCAGAGAATTTACCTGTGCTTCAAAATTATTTTTGAGGAGGCATCAGATTGCTTTATTTATTGATCGGTATATTTTGTTTTTATTACTGTTTTTATGGTAATTGTTTCATTTTTATATCATTCCATAGGTGGTGTATTTGACCTTCTTCTCTTCTGTGGTGTATCTAAACCTATTGAGCTCACTCTTAAAGACTGATTTTCCACTCCTATGCCTTAGATTTGGTCCTTCAAAATCAAATTCAGAATGGCAATCTATCTTAAGTGCACAGAGATCAGTTGTTCTAGGAAGCAATGATTTATTGTGTACAAAAACTTTTATCATATTCATAAGATATTGATCCAGTCTATATGCAGATCCTAGAGAACTCCCATTACAGTTTTCTATTAAAGTCAGATCTGCCTGTCAAGGGTAAGGACTCATCTCTTGCATTGAGAGCAGGTCAATAACTCCACATATTTCTCACACTTTTACCAGTGTTCCCCAATGAGTTCTTTCTGATTTCAAGCTTAACAGTCTTCAAGAAGTTGCAAAAGCTCACCAAAAAAAAAAAAAAAAAAAAAAAAAAAAAAAAAAAAAAAAAA